>NQLW01000098.1:788730-830194 GCA_002312845.1 Kalanchoe fedtschenkoi
TGAAATATTAAGTAAAAGGCGTCACAGATGGGTATATATGTTATTAAGTGTTGCATTTAAAGCGTTATTTCATCCTTTTATGATGAGAATGTGATAATTTTTTATTACTAAAAAATGCAGTGTGCATTGTATTAAATACAAGATAATTAGATGTACGTGAAAACTGATAAAGACAAAATTAGTAATATATCAAATACTTTATCTTTGGCCATTTTACAAATATAATATAATAATCACTTAATATAAAGATTGAATAAATAATAAATCAAATTTATTTATTTTCAGTCATTCTAAATATATAATAATCACACAATATTTTTACTTTTAGAAATGCTAGAATACCTCATGCCATTTTTTCTAAAAGCATGATGCCCTTTTCTTTTTGCAATTCATCAGATTTTTTTTTAAAATTTTTTATTACTATAAATTACAACACACATATGATCACCAGAATTCGAACTCTGAAGATGATGATTATAAAAAATTACCTCGTCATCCAATTTACCACCAGGCTAGCTACGCCTTTAATGACTTTGCAATTCATCAGATAATAACTAGAAAGCGAGGGCTAATATCAACAAACACTGTTTTTAATTTTTATATACTTTCTGATTCATCATTTAAGGTAGGCAGCAGGTTTTTATTAAATCTTTTACTAACATGTTTAATTTAAATTAAAATATTATTATATTAGATTATATAAGAATACCTTTATCACTTGATGAGTCGATTCTATTTACAAAGTTTGATATCATCCAATGGTTAAAATTATTTGGATTTTTATTAATTTTCTTATAAACTATTCTGAACAAGCATCTCATGAAACCTGTTATATCCTTTTCGATTCACCAATTAATTAAGGTATGCAGATTTTGTAAATCTTTTATTAACATTTATATATATATTAAAATACTAGCCATATGAATAGTGAAAATCTTTATCACTTGATCAACGACTCTGATTATAAAATTGATATCAATCCAATGGTTAATATCATTTAGGGTTTTCATTATTTCTTATAAATACCATTATGAACAAGATTATAACCTCACAATCATCCCATGTAACCTTACTCTCATAATGCAGCGGATTGAAGATTTCGGAAGTTAAAATTTTAGGTGGTGAGGTGAGAGGTGCCGGCTTTTCTATATCCATCAAAATAGTTTTTGAAGTTAATCTTTAATGAATCAATAAGCTATCAGATCATCTTCCGATTTCTATACAATTGGTTTACGACCTGATAATTTATTGATTCGATTAGAAATTAATTTCATTTGTTAGAAGAGAGAAAAAGGGATAAAATGGGATTCTTGAAGTTGACCTCTCATGAGTCAACAAGCTACCAGATCATTTTTCAGTACTCTTCTATTTGATTTACGATATGATAGTTGCTCATTGACTCAATTAGAGTTTATCTTCATTTGTTAGAAGAACCACACTTTTTTTTATAAGACTTCTAATGTTAATCAAATCAGATAAATCCATAATCTTATAGGACATCTGTTAATCAAGGCTCCGCGATAGCATATGATTTTGACATTTTATGAATAAAATATCTATAATATAATTTTTAATTTTATTGTATTATATATTATTTGATTCATTCATGTTTCGAATACTACATTGTTTATTATTTTGTATATTGTGTATCTTTTGATAATTAGATCACTCCATACTCCAAATTAAATACTAGTCCACTAAATTTGTCAGTAAATAGCATTAATTTCACTTTAATCCATCCAATATGTCATGATATACATATTGTATTTAATTTTCAATAAAAACTATGTCTGTTTATCACATGGTCTATATATCTTATTTATGGCAAGTAAATAAAAGATAATCAGAAGTATCAAATGCGTAAAGAAAAGTTGATTTATTGTAACAATTTTCTCTCTCTAATTTTGTATATAATATTTATTACATAATTAATTGCACATTTTCTATTAACTTAGCCCAACTAATTACTATTGAGATGGCCATTAGTTGAAGAAAGAAAGAGAATCGGCCATCGCCGCCAACCCGGACGTGCACGCCATTTTCTAACACCATCATGACGAGGCTGCGCTGACCAGATCGCAAAACCAACAACCTGAACTACATACGTACACTTCAACCGATTGAAAATCTCAGCCAATTGTCCTCCACGCCTGCATTGGCGAGACGATTGAGGTTACGAGACTCATGAAAAGGCAGGCAAACGATAACGTGATTATGACGATGGATGCGTTGTGTTGCCGAAGGGGGAAGCAACGAAACCCTGAATCCAATTAGAGCTTCAAGGAAGTTGATGTACTCGCGAGCGGCCCGCGAATGAGTTCGGTCAAAGCTTGTTTATTAATAAACGAGTCAACCACGAACAACAATTATAGACTTGTTTCATAAACTAGGCGAACATGAGCAAGAATTGCTCGGCTCGTTTATGTTCGCGAACAAGCTCGATAACTCTATTAAAAAACCAAAGAATTTATTAACTAGGTTAGAATATAACTCAAATGCAAACATGTAACTCTATCATAACAAGAGTTAAGAGATTCGAAATTACTGAAAATGACTAAAATATATTGACATAAATTCCGTCGTACATAAATAAAACAGAAATAACATATGTTTATTATTTGAGCCAAACTAATCTTACTATAAACTTTTCATAAATTTATAAATTTAATGGTTAATAAAGTGAGATTCTTTAACGAGTACGTGTAGTTCGTTTCAAACTCCATCAAATTTGCAAAAAACTTGTTTATCATATATATTAAACTTTAAATTAAATTAGTTCATATGTTCGAGTAAAGCTCGAGCTCGGATCAAACTCGTTAAAATTAAACAAGCCGAGCTTGAACATGTTTTTTAAAAACTCGTTAATACTCGGCTCGAGCTCAAACTTGTGAAATTTTAAATGAACGAACATGAACATTACAATACTCGACTCGACTCATTTACAGCCCTAGATCCAATATTATGTTGCTTACGAAAGTATTTCAGGCTAAAATTAAGGATAGAAGAGGAAAGATAGCAGCATGCATGCAGGAGACATAAGACGAGGATAGGTAGGAATATTCTCATTAATTGTCGTCTTCTAGCTTACAATGCTTGATATATATACAGAACTAGCCTGTAACAAATTCCATGCAAAACATGCTCTGATACTTACCTAAAAACACATGGGTCTTTGACTTTACTATTTGATAAGTTATTAGGTAGGTTGAATTCTAATTTCAGAAACTTAACTTGTATAAATTTGTATGAAGAAAGAAGAGGAAGGAATCGAACAACAATTAAACCCTAATTACTTCTCCTCCTATGTTATTCAGCAAGTCATTCTGTTGCTGAATATAGTTTGCTAGACATTTTTCTACGCTCGCCCACACCTGTGCGTCAGATTGTGCAGCAGTGTCCTCCTTACTGCCCCTGATGATTTCTCGCACTCGTCCACTGTCTTTTTACATGCAACAAATTGATTCTGACGTTTACGAGTGAGCTGATGAATCGGATTCTTTGCGGTGTTTAGATGTCGCCATTGAAGGAATTGATGAATCACACTCTTGACTCTGACTCATGCGGTGGGTTGAAATCGGAATATAATTCTTTTCACAACTGCAATATCAGGTTTGGGTCGATTAATAATTGTGACATTTAATTAAATGGTCATGGATTCGACAGTTCATGATTTTCGTATGGGAATGTAGCCAATTGACCGATCACCTGTATGCTTCAGTGGAATCGAGAGATGTCTTTGAGAAGATGGATTGTCGTGTTTTTGGTGTTGGGTTGTGTTCTTGCTACCTAAGAGGCTGCTCGTGTGTGCTGCCAAGAAGTCAACTTGGAGTGCTTAATTTTCGGCTGTGAATAATAAAATGAACAACTAGTGTGGGGGTACATTAACTACGTTTCATTTTGTGTCTGTAGTGATGACTATCTAGTGATGATTGCTTTAGTGTCACGATCCGAAAAATATGGATCGCGATGGCGTTTGACTTGTCTTTTTGACTTTTAGTCAAACAAGCCTCCGTGAAGAAAAGTCAAAATCAAATGTTCAACGTATTAATAAAAGAACATTTGAAATTTAAACTATTCAAAAATCAACCCAAAATCTTGCCAAATACATCGGAGCAACTACTAAAGAGATGACAAAGTAACACAAATTATATAACATTGACTAAAGGAAACTGACTGAAGACTGGATAGAACAGTACCGAAGAGCTTGCTCATTGCTAACTCAAACACCGTTGCCATTAACCAACTACTGATATGAAAAGAAAATTTTAAATATTGTGGGTGAGTCAAAAGACTCATTCTATTAATGATTCAAGTCCTCTAGTCCTTTTAGTCCTTTTAGTTTCGTAGCGCTTATTGGCCAACATGGCATGGCGGCCAAATGAAGCTAGGAGATTCATACACCGCTCTAGTCACCCGTCGATCTCAAAACCCGAAAGATGAAGTTGTGGACTCCGAACATGATACACAAGTTAAGGGTGACATCAAATCTCAAAGCGACCTGATGAGGACTTGTGCCACCTAGCGGGTATGTAAGATTAAAATAATTGGTTTCATTTAGTTCATTGAAGTAATTTTGTTTGATATTGACTTAACGATTTATGTTTAACTATTTTGTATCTATGTTTAAGTTTGACCTAGCAGAGGTGAATAAGGATGTGCACCTGATCATGCACCTCCATTAGCATTGGCCTTGAATCAAGTCCTCTAAAATTTCAGATGAAGTTCACTAAATGCAGTTCAACAAATTTATAGTTAATGATTCAAGTTTAACTCAATATTTTATCAACACCATCTTGCCTATGCATTTTTGTAATATTGTAAGGTTTTTGACACATAAACTTTGTCGTAGGCTAAGTATATTTCTCATCCAAAAGACAACACAAAGGTTCAAGGTGGAGTGGACTGGAATTCTCTCAAACTCAGTTCGCACTACTCAATGGATCAAGTTTCTGAAGTCCGACTTTGTTAAGGATGCTTACTGGGCGGAAATAGTTGAGTGGACGAAGATGCCAGAGTTCAAAAAAGTGTAGAAGCGAAACCGGAAAAATCAGCTCGGCACAACCAATAGAAGAGGATTAACAACCCATCATCACTTCGGATCGAAGGCAGCTTACACTTGTGCGAAGGATATGGTAAAATGTCTTAGCTGAGCCAGCTTTTAGTTTTCATGTCTATCAAATTTATTTCTAAAACTAACATGTGACAGTATAGTTTACAATGAAGAGGACCTTGCTAGGTAAGGACCCAACCCGCCTGATATCTACAAGCTTAAGGCGATCATGACGGATAAACGAAAGAATAAGGATATTGTAGAGCCCCCACATGGACCAAAATTTGATAAGTTTATATGTTTTATGTGTATAAGTTAGTTGTTAAGAATTAGGACTTGAGAATTAGACCTTAGGATTCAGTACTTACTTTGAAATCAAAATTAGGACTTAGGAATTATAATCTCAAAACCAAACTTGTTTTAGCCAAACTTAGTTTGAAATCAAAATGTGGACATGACTTTATACTTAATACTTAGTAATTAATTTGGTCAAATTGATGTTTTAAGACAAACTTATTTCAAAATCTTAAAAACAAAAAAAAGGTCATGCTTGAGTTAATTTGAGGCCAACTTATGATTAAGATGTCTGAAACATGCAATTTTGAGGTTTTGAAGTCAAATTTATTTCAAAACCTCAAAAGTCAAATAAGAATCATGTTTGAACACAAACAAATATATAATCTTATTTTTGAGATTTTGAACCAAATTTTATTTCAAAACCTCACAAACAACGTATGAATCATGTATGAATCATTTTAAATTCTCGGTTTGGTCTAATCAACATTGACATGAAGATGACTTGATTTTTTAGGTTTTAATCAAGTTTGGTTCTATATCCTCTCGTGCATTATTAAGAATTCTCACATCTAGTGAAATTTTACCATGAAGTAAAATAAAAATCAGTGCGAATATGATAACTTCTTCCTCAGATTTTTTTCTCTTAGAATAATAGTTTTAATTATCTTACCCATTTATATACCAAATAATATGAAAATATGACTAAACTACACTGTATTGCAACTTGCTAAAAGGAATTAGTAGAGGCAATAACTAAGCGAGTAAACCTATTACTCACATTTCTTATTTCTTACGCACCACCTTTTTAATTATTTTAAATTTTAATGATGAAATAGCGTGAACAAACAAGTAAATGTGAAGTTGGATAAAATTGGTGTCACTAAATATTAAATAGAATTATAAAAATTATTGTTGCATTTAAAATTATATTTTGTTTTTATATGTTGAAAAAGCAAATTTTTGTGTGCGTGTGAACATAGTCTACATGCATTGTATTTATACAAGATAAGAAGATGTATGTTAAGTTAGCAAAGATTAAATTAGTAATAAATCAAATTAATTTCTTTTCGATCATTTTACAAATGCGATAATCTCTTAATCTTTATATTTTTTAGGAAATCCATTTCTTTGACGTGACGATCCACAGTATCAGATCTGCAAAAACAATGTTCTGATTGTTTATTTCTTTTATTGGCCCATTAATTTAGGTATGTAGATTTTGTAAATCTTTTATTACTATTTGTAATAAAAAATAATTTATATTTTTGGTCTATACTTGAATATTTGTATCACTTGATGAACGATTCTGATTACAAAACTTAATCTCATCCAACGGTTAAAATCATTTGAGATTTTCATTATTTTTATATAAATACTACCATTGTAATGGTTATCAGCATCCCATAAAACCTTTCTCTCACAGTATAACAGATTGAAAACTTTAGAAGTTGATATCTGGCGAGTCAATAAGCTACTGAATCATGGTGAATAGTCATGAGGTTGTAGTTTGTGGCTTCATAGTTCATTGTCTCGATTTAATATCAAATTTGGGAGATCAAGATGCGCGACAGTTCTCTTGTGTTTGTTAAAACAATTTCTGAAGTTAACATCTAATGAATCAATAAGTTACCAGATCATTTTCTGATTCTTTTACATTTGGTTTATGATCTGATAGCTTATTGATTCGATTAGAAATTAATTTCACTTGTTATAAGAGAGAGGAAGAGAGGTAATGAAATTTCTGAAGTTGGCATCTAATCAGTCAATAAGCTACCAGATCATTTTGCAATGCATAATGCTTTGATTCATGGTCTGATAGTTTATTGATTTGATTAGAAGTTAACTTCATTTGCTATAAAAGAGAGGAAGAGAGGTAATGAAATTTCTGAAGTTGGCATCTAATTAGTCAATAAACTACCAGATCATTTTTCAATGCATCATTCTTTGATTCATGGTCTGATAGTTTATTGATTTGATTGGAAGTTAATTTCATTTGATATAAAAGAGAGAAAGAGATTTGATGAGATTTCTGAAGTTGACATCTAATCAGTCAATAACCTACCAAATCATTTTTCAATACATCATTGTTTGATTATGGTATGATAGTTTATTGATTTGATTGAAAGTTAATTTCATTTGTTATAAAAGAGAGAGATATGATGAGATTTCTGAAGTAAAAGTTTAGTGAACCAATAAATTTCCAGATCATTTTTCAATACTGTTTGGTGTGTGGTTTAATAATTTATTAATTTTGGCTGATAAATTTTTGGTGTGATTATATTTTGATTATATTTGTCTCAATAAAATGAATAAATTTATTATTTCATGCTCTGT
This sequence comes from Kalanchoe fedtschenkoi, assembly GCA_002312845.1. Taxonomy (NCBI): domain Eukaryota; kingdom Viridiplantae; phylum Streptophyta; class Magnoliopsida; order Saxifragales; family Crassulaceae; genus Kalanchoe; species Kalanchoe fedtschenkoi. The sequence goes on from NQLW01000098.1 coordinate 796,412, forward strand.
TACAGCGTATGAAGTTCGATTCATGAACCTCCAATTTAATTCTCATATATGGTTTAGATATGTTATTTACGGCTTTTGAAAAATTAATTAGACACAGAAAGTTCACTTGAAAATCTCATGTTATCGTCAGAGCAGATGTGATGCATTAAATTAAGATTCTTACTGATGATAAATATTCAAAATAAAATAAAATAAAATAATAAAATATTTTTGAAGTAGAGTTATGTGATCAAGATAATTGTGTGCAGTTATGCATGTTATTAGAGAATGTGAGAAAATTTGATAAATTAGTATAAGATTAAGGTTTATATACGGCAAGTTCCGTACCTTTTATATTTGGGTAAAATACGAAAACATACATTGAGCTATCAATTGTTTTAAAATTAAGTACCGAATTTTTTAATTCTTCAATTTCAGTACCAAACTTTCTAATTATTCAATTCAAGTACTATATACTTAATAGAAAGAAACAAATAGCATGAAACAGGAGAATTAATTTGGACGTCCAACTCTTTAGTTAGGATTTTGAAATTTGCATAAATATATCGGAAACACAATCTATTTTTATATAAATTTTCTCATTTCATTAAATCTGTAGTACTTGAATTGAATAATTACAAAATTTGGCATTTAAATTGAAGAATTAAAAAGTTCGGTAATTAATTTGAAAATGGATAACAGTGCAGAACATCTTTTTGTAGTTTATCCTTTATATTTTTAAATAATTAAATCAATGTTCGAAGTATTCAATTTTGTAATCTCAAACATTCCTCTCTTGTCAGCAAGGGTGGTGGCCAAGTGACAAACAGTCTCATCCGTCATTCTCAGATCTCGGATTCGAAGTCCCACGCTGGTGGTTATATATATATTTTTTCTTTGGATTTATTGTACGTAAAAAAAACACTCCTTTATTTGAGCTCTTGTATAGTTAGTTATTAGATTTGCATTATAAGTCATCTATTAATTTGTTTAATTACACAATGACCCATGCATTTTTACAGAATTTCTTGTCCATCCTAGTTCATCGTCGTGCGAGTTCCATGATTCTTTTATCTTATCTGACATTACTCCATTTCTCTAACACATATTTTGCCTCTCTCTCTCGACTAGAAATTGATAGTATAAATAAAATCGATAAATAAATTAAATTGAATCGATTAGAGTATCAGTGGATTGATTACGGTCCAATTATTAAAAAATCGACAATCAATGATCTTGGTCGATATTTTATTTTTCAAATCAAATTAAACTATTTCACCATATTTTAGATCATATAATTGTATATATAATATAAATTAGTATCTTCATTTTATTATTCATTTAAAAATCCTATATTTAGTAAATAAAATAGTAAATAAATTAAAGCACATGAAAAAATTAAATCAAACCAACATACAAATGAATATTACCACGGTAATTATTCGGTGTATAAAATGGCAATGAAGCGCCATCTAATTCAGCGTCGTAGTAAGTCCAGGGTTTGAAACGTCATTTGTAATCAACACACTTTAGACCATAGTTATCAGAACCGAACCGGACGGTCGACCGGTTGTACCGGGAACCGAACCTGATACCGGTCCGATTTGAAATTAATATCGGAGTGCACAGTGAATTGGAAAAAATCGGATAAACCGGCCGGTTTTTTACAAAATCGGTGAACCGGATCGGTTCGGTTGAACCAGTTTAGTGTAATTGATGGCTTAATTAAGGTTTAATTGCATATCATTAATAGCCAAAAATTTATTTTATTAAAATGCTTGAGCTGGAATTCGAACCCAGCCCTTTGGACATTCATGTGAAAGCTCTAACCACTAGACCATCAAGATATTTTATGATTTTTAGGATAACTAGTAGATTAAATGTGATATTTAATAATAATTATATTTAAATGAACAGCCGGTCGAACCGGTTTGAACCGTCGGTTCAACCAGAAAACCGGAAACCGGAGCCCTGACCTGTTTAGCCTCCGGTCCGATTCTGATAACTATGGTTTAGACAACACTTCATACTCAAAAGCGACGTCTAATGTAAACATTTTAGATGACGATTCAAGTTCATTAGGCCTCGCGTCAACCCCTGTAGGCTCTTCAAGCTTTCCCCTTTGTAGGCTCTCCAAGTCCTTAGGTTTTCAACCACCACTTGTAGGCACTTCGCCAATCGGTCCATTTGGGCCCCTTATCAATAATATAATCTATTAAATATATATATATGCACTTCAGACGGCACATCAAACTCAAAAGCATCGACTAATGTAAACACTTTAGAGTGCTTTTGATCTTAAAGTTCTGTCTAATATCATTTTTAAAATTTTAGAAAATAAATTTCATTGACTTTAGACAGCGCTTTGTACTTAGATCGTGAGCGTCAATCCATGAGTGAGGAAGCAAAGATGAAGAAGTTTGAGAGATTCATGAGACGCATCGCGACAGTGATGCAAGGATGTATCAGTAGGGTCGTGAGCATGCTAATGAGCAGAGATGACAATGCTGAGTTGATGCTGAGGTTAGACAGGAAACGTAGACTCCAGCCTGCTCGAGGATTTATGCTTTGTAGTAGAGGATGTCGTTGATACTATACCGACAAACTGTAGAGACAGATGGAAATGTATCGAATAATAATTGGAATCATAACCGATAATTGGTTTTCTTAGAGTGTAAATAACGGATTACCTGTTGGAGGATCTAGATGTCATTGTCGACCGCTTGCTTGGCTCCAGACTCGAATAGATTGCTCCGTCTATAGTCAGGATGTGTAAAAGACGACGATGAGTAAGGAAGATCGGAAGAGGATTGAGAAAATGAGTCTTCGTGCTAGCGGGATCGACACTTACGATGGTGAAGCAATAGAGTCGGCATTGAGCTGCATCTGTGAATTGAAAAAGAATGAAAGAGAAAATAATCTCATATATAAGATAATTTGTGTCATTTAGTTGATTGCAAATGTGTATCATTGATTATTTTAAATCTGACGGTCTACTGATGAATCTTATCTTTTTAGTGCATGAATATATAAGACAAATTATATGTAATCAGTTTTGGAAATAAAATATAAAATTTTACTTTAGAAGGCGTTTCTAAGTCGTAAGCGCCTTCTAGAGCTTTAAACGCGCTTATCACTTAAAAGCGCCTTCTAAAGTTAAAATGGTTTTAGAAGACGTTTCTAAGACATAAGCCCCATCTAAAGTGCATAACTTTGGATGACGCTTATCACTTAAAAGCGTCTTCTAAAGTGCATCATTTTAGAAAGGGCTTATGACTAATGAGCGACCATGTCCAAGTGCCAATTAGTGTGTACACCATACGAGGACTTAATTGCAGCAGCGGACTTTTGATATTGTTATCTTTATTGTAGAAATTACAATAAAAATGATTCCAACATGTAGGAAATGTGTGCTCCTCTATGGACCACAACTGGAAGTAAGGTCGCGATCCACCATCACGGCCACATTTGTCACCACTGCACCCTTTATCACTGTTGTTGTCCAGTCCTCTTTCTTGTCCACGGTCGCGTGAAGCAGTGTTAGAAAATGAGTAGCACCGGCAGCAAGCGTTTTTTTAGATTCAGTCGTGCTTCATACGACAAAAATTACTCATATACATCACTCGAAAAAACATCATTTTTGGAGGTTATTCATTGAACAAATGGATTATAATCGGCATCTAATTAACCAATGACATAGGATATAACATTATCATATACCTTCTTGTTGGCTACTGTCATCTCATCATCAAGCTCTTTCATCTTGGTGAAGAATGAAGCCTCCGTATGTCCGCCTTCTTCTCTCAAGACATTTGAGAGCGGATTTGCTTAATCCACAACTAGGACTGTAAAGAGAACATCTTGGTGATTAACTTTCAGACACTAGCACATTCAAGGTGTGTCATCTGAATGAGAATCTCTTTTCACATGGTCAAAAATAAATACTTAAGAATCTGTTGATCCTGATAGACCCACTACACGCAGATTCCCCCTTCCACGGACAACTTGTCTGCTTTCTTGAAGGTGATTTTTGGAGATGTCATCACTACCGACCCATCTAGAAATCCGATGATTCATGCTCTACACACGGCTAGTAACACCTGAGCATGCCAGACTAGAAAAACTATTCTTTGTCAACTTCTCTAAAACATGATTTTTAAGAAATGAAAAGCTTGACTGAGTGTTGGATGAAGATAGTAATGTCTTCACCATTGGTGAGTAAGTTGGAAGAGCTTGTTGAATGTGTGGGACGAAATGGCTCTGATTGTCATATGGGTTTTGGTTAAGCATCTTACCTTCATTAGGAGGCGACTACATATATTAATATAGGCCAAACATAGCCGGTGACATTGTTTACATCGGTTATGATAGAATTGAATACATCAATTACAATAGAATCTACTATAATAACATTATAGTGTCTGTCACGTTCTCAATCGGTTCGGTTCGATTTGAAATCGGCGGTTTGGTTCGGTTTAAAATGTTAGTGATTTAATTTGGTTTCAAATTTTAAAAAATTATTCGGAATGAAACGGATCAGTTCGGTCCGGTTTGAAATGTTAATGGTTTGGTTACAGTTTCAAATTTTAAAAAACCGATGACTAATAATTTGATTTGACTTTTGATTTTTCTCGAACCGAACCAAACCGATCCAAACCCATTGGATCGACGGGTACCTTTCCTAATTGAATATTTCAATTACAGTCCACAAATAACTGTAATATTCAACATTTGAACTACCAACTCACAGCGTCATTGTCTGGAAGCCACGCGTGATGAATAACTGTTTGCAAATTCGAGGTGAGTAACGAAAGAGATGCCAAAACATAATATCGATGTTTACAGTAAATCTTTATATAACTCAGAGATTTATGATGCTATTACAGCATCTAAATTCTAATCTCATGACTCTCTCCCTTAAGATTTTCAAGAATCAAGATGATATTACAAAGTTTTTTACATTTTATGTGTGGTCCGTTAATTATTAGGTATCTTGAAAATCCCATATGATTGATATGTATTGTAATAATATCATGATGCTTAAAATAGTGATATTACAATTTATTGTTGAGTAAGGTTGTGTTTGGTTTAAGGAAAATTTGGTGGAAAGAAAAATTTGGTGGAAAATGAGAAAGAAAATTGTGAGAAAATGAGAATCAAAGTTTGTAGGAAAATTTGATGGAAAATAGGAAGAAAATTTTGTTTAAAATAAAGAATGTTTTATCATTTTCACACCATTTTCTACCTCTAGCCAAACAAGAAAACATAGAATGAATTTCATGGGAGAATCCACCTTCCCCAAATTTTCTTTTGCATCAAATTTTTCCTAAATCAAACATACCTTAAAAGTCTGAGTTGAATCAAATTTTTATTAAGAAATTTGGAAAACCCACCAATTCGAGATGGGTAAAACTTTTTTTTTAAAAAAAAAAATCTTAAGACTCGCAGGTGGATAATCTACATTTATTTCTTGGGATTTATACCTGATTAGTGTGATAGTGTAAACCCGAAATTCGATTTTTCATTAACCGTACCATGATGCAGCTTGAAGGGGTATCTACGCACGAACAGATTATATTTTATTGACACTGTTAGGATGTGTTTGGTTTAGAGAAAATTTGGTGAAAAAAAATTTTTGGTGGAAAATGGAAAGGAAAATTTGTGAAGAAATGAGAATGAAAGTTTGCAGAAAAATTAGATGGGATATAGTAAAGAAAATTTGTTTAAAGTAAATAATGTTTTACCAATTTCCAACTCTAATCAAATACGAAAAAATATGATGAATTTTACGAAGAATTATATTTTCCATCAAATTTTTCTACAACGAAAGCAGTATCTATATTTGAAGGAGTTTTCCCTCCAACATTCGAGTGTAATGATCCAAACTACGTAAATATTAGCATATCGAATGTTTGTCATAAATAATCTGCGAAAATATATCGTTGAATTTAAAATTATATTCTATTTTTATAAATGCTGACATGGCGATGATTTTTTGTCTTTTATAAATCCAGATAAGAAGATGTATGTTAAGCTGGCAAAGATTGAATTAGTAATAAATCAAGTTAATTTCTCTTTTATCATTCTACAAATACAATAATCTCTTAATCTTTATATTTTCAGAAAATCATTTTCATTGAAAAATTACTAGAACATGACGATGCATCGTATCAGATGTGCACAAACAATGTTCCGATTGTTTATTTCTTTTCTCGGGTCATCAATTTTGGTATGTAGATTTTATAAATCTTTTATTACTATTTGTAATTTAAAATGAATCTTCAAAATTTTGAACTATATCGTGATATTTTTATCACTTGATGAACGATTTTGATTACAAAACTTAATCTTATCCGACGGTCAAAATCATTTGAAACTTAATTTATTTTTCTATAAATGCTATCATTTCACCGGTTATCATCTCATAAGCATCCCATGAAACCTCTCTCTCTCATAGTGTAGCAGATTGAAAAATTCTGAAGTTGATAAGGGTCGAGTCAATATGCTAGTGAATCATGATGAATAATCATGAGGTTGTGGTTTGGGGCGTGATAGTTTATTGACTCGATTTAGTATCAATTTTTAAGAGATCAATTTTTATTGACAACTCTTTCACACATGTATGAAAATGATTTCTGAAGTTAACATCTAATGAATTAATAAGCTATCAGATTATTTTCTGGTTCTTGTAAATTTTGGTCGACTGATAGTTTATTGATTCGATTAGAAGTTAATTTCACTTGTTAGAATAAGAGATAGGAAGAGAGCAAATGTGATTTCTGAAGTTGACATCTAATGAATCAATAAGCTACCAGATCATTTTCCGGTTATTGTAAATTTCGGTCTATGACCTGATAGTTTATTGATTCGATTAGAAGTTAATTTCACTTGTTAGAATAAGAGATATGAAGAGAGCTAATGGGATTTCTGAAGTTGACATCTAATGAATCAATAATCTACCAAATCATTTTCCGGTTATTGTAAATTTCGGTTTATGATCTGATAGTTTATTGATTCGATTAGAAGTTAATTTCACTTGTTAGAACAAGAGATAGGAAGAGAGCTAATGGGATTTCTAAAGTTTACATCTAATGAATCAATAAGCCACTAGATCATTTTACAATACAATTTTGTTTGGTTTATGGTCTGATAGTCTATTGATTCGATTAGAAGTTAATTTCACTTGTTAGAATAAGAGAGAGGAAGAAAGCTAGGGATTTTTGAGGTTGACATCTAATGAATCAATAAGCTACCAAATAATTTTCAATACAATCTTACTTTGTTTATGTTCTGACAGTTTATTAATTCGATTAAAAATTAATTTCATTTCTTCAACAAGAGGGGAAGAGATCTAATGACATTTATTTCTGGAGCTGACATCAAATAAATCAATACGTTACCAGGTCATTTTTATACTCCCAAGTTATTTTCAATTATTATACGAAGGAGAATTGTTTTCGAAATGATTTTTAGTTTTTTTTTTTACAAGTGCTCCACTTGGACTCTAGCAACTTGAAATAACTGATTGACCAACTATTTTCATTATTATTTTTTTATTATGGCCTTATATACTTTTTGATCTTATCAGAGATTGATTTTATTTATTTGAATTAAATGAGTTTCTATACGAGCACATGATAGTGCATGAATTTGACATCTTATGAATAAATAATTTATCTTCTAATCCTTACACTGTTCTCTCTATATACTTTTATGTCTTGACTTTCAATCACAACTATGTTTGTTATGATTTAGATATTTTTTTTAAGCTATATGAGCATGGATAGTCGAATTAGTTGGAGGATTAGTCTACGATGTGAAGCCGTTTATTCGAGGGTTTGATATTTGGAGCAAACACTAATAAAATATTAATTACAAAAGCAATCTAAAAACAGTATAAACTCATTTAAATCATATAAAATTAGATATATTTTTAATATAATTATCCTCAAATCAGTCAATATTATTTTACATGTCATCATTTTTTATTATATTTTTTGTATAACCAGATAAAAACTACTTATCCGCCACCAATCATTGTGAATCATATGCGAGTGAAATGAAGATTCATGCTAGTAATAGTTATGCTAAATAAAATAAAAATATAAACATCTTTGGAGCAAAGTTTTAGGCTGTGTTTGGTTCAAGAAAAATTTGGTGGAAAGGAAAGTTTAAGGGAAAATTGAAAGGAATTAGAATCTTTGAAGAATTTCATCTAATTTTACTATATTTGATTACATAAAGAAAATGTCAAAGAAAATGCCAAAGAATTTATTTCATTTTCCATTACCATAAAAAATTATATGAAAAATATATAGTAAAATATCAATGTTTCATCACCTCAGACATTGAACTTGATGAAATACATTGAATTTGTTCAAAAGAATAGTTATTTGTTTAAGATACATTGTTTGATTGAATTGATTTGTTAGAGATAAGAATCACATTTTCAATCCAATTTTCACATGATTTTCTTTCTCTCATATTTTCCATCTAAACCAAATACTGAATTTTACTAATTTTTCATCATATTTTTCTTTCCACCAAATTTTTACTAAACCAAACACAACCTTAATAACAAGATAATTATGCCAAATTTGGTGCATTATCAAATGTTTTGAATTAGATTTGCATAATTCAATTCAAATATGTTGGTTTAAATATTTTACTTGTTTAGTAGGCGTCCTATGAACTCGATAAAGAGTAATGAGGAGGGAATCGATGAGCATCTGAAATCAGAATTAAGATTTTATTATTGTATTGAGATAGTTAAAAAAACCAAATAAACACTAGATCGACTTTAGGGTTGGTTCAATTCCGATGGAGGCTCGTGTATTAGAACGGTCAATTGGATCTTTGTATCTGTCCTGCATTCATAAACTTCGGGTCTATCCATTTGGAATCTTTTAGATTTTTTTAATAATTAGTCTATTTGAATTTGAAATAAATGAGTTTTTTATAAAAAATTAAAAAAACATTTTTAAAACAAATTTCAAAGAAAATTATAAAAAAACTAAAAATTTTAAAAAAATATTTCTTAAAGAATAAGAATTTTTAATTATTTTTAAAAAATAATTTATTTTTAAAAGGAATTTAAATATAAACATATTTTTTCATAATTTATTATTTTCATAAATCGATATTTATTTATTTCATTTGATAATCGAGTATTAGAAGAATTGATTTTAGATATAATGGGTCCAAATAATGATTTGAGTTTGGATTCAATATTTATAAAATCATTAGGTCTGGATCTGAATCCGGAACCAAATGAAATGGGTATGGACCAGATCCATTAGCACCCCTACTGTTTATTTAGGCCGCAAATCATCAACATTAAAAATCTCTAAATACCGCAATCTATCCAAAAATTTAGGCCGGAAAATGACATCAAATATTTATCGGGGCACCTTTCTGATCAAATTTGTTTATCGAAAAATTGTCAGAAAATTGCTCAGAAAATCATTTTCCAGCAACTTTCGGACTGAATTCTCAACCAATTTTACGTCTAGAAAACAAATCTTTTTTATATTCCTATAAATACTAATATGAACACGATTATGACCTCATAAGCATCCATTGACACGTTTCTCCCGTAGCAGACTGAAGAACTCAAAATTTGATAAAATTGGTGTCACTAACTATTTATAAATACGGAAATGTTTCTAGTATGACGTATGAAACTGGTGGACCGTTTTCGTGCAACATACCATGCAGTGGCGGTTCTGAGTGGACAGCGACCACCCTGGTCCAGATAAAATTATTCATATTTTAGTGATAAAATAATATTTTTTTAATTTTTGTACTCCCAATTAAGTCTAAAAATATCATATTCTTATATTTGTACCTCATTCATCTTTAAAAAAAAATTTACCCTCAATTAAGTTTTAAAATATTATATTTTTTATTTTTGTACATCATTCCGTTTTAAAAAAAAATTGTACCCCTTAAATAAAATTTTTAATTCCACCACTGACCATGTCACATATTGAATAAATAAAAATATTAACTAACTTTTCAAATCTGTATCACATTCTGCTTCAATGTGGTCCGCGGACAGTTATTAGAGTCCACTTACAAATTACTCCTCGAAAGAGTAGTTGTTTTGACATGTGGTTATCGTAAATGTATAAAATGTCAACCAATGGGAATATATGAAACATGGGGCTTGAGGTTTAGTAACCATATAGGGCAAGAATTTATTGAGGGGATGGTCAGCAGTTTGATATTGAGCTATGTCGCCAGTCTAACTGAAGTAGCAGCTAAGATCTAACTTGAATGCTGTGGTTGATCTTTCCCAAAGTCAACGCCATCATCGCACATTTCCTACTTTGCGGCCATTTATTCTTACCGATTGTGGCAACAACCACCCATTTGACTCGGTGAACCACATGCGTCTGCTTGCTTTATATGGGTGTCAACTGTCATGTTCCATGTGTCCCTTCGGTCAACCATTTGCAATAACTTCTTTTCATTGCTTAGATTCCGGGTACCCTTTTTCTAGATGTGTGCCAAATTGAAATTGAGTTTGAATTAGAATGCGGATTGATTATAACTAATTATCTATGCGTTGTCAGCTGTTTGAGGGCCTTGCGGAGTTGACAATAGATCATCTGACTTGTCTGGATGGAAAAGAGGGTTGAAAACAATGTCGCCAAGTCTCGCCTAATCTGAACAAATACCTTTGGACTCTTCCATTTCTACTAACTGCTACATGCACATACTTACACACACAAGCATCAAAGAGTGCTGATTAAGAGTAGGGTTGTCCAAATTTGACTCGACGACGCGATAATATGTGTGATACAAGTTGGAGAAGAGTACAATGGATTGGTGTTGTTGGGATATTTGTGATTTTAGTGTGGTCGTATTGAAAATGGAATTTGGTGTTGTTGGGATATTTGTGATTTTAGTGTGGATGTATTGAAAATGGAATTTGAAACTTTAAAGTTTATTGATAGTTTGAACGATGTGGTGAATAAAGTTGAGATACTCAATCTCTTCCTTGAATAAGTTGATAGGCATTAGTTGCATGACCAAATGAGAATTGGATCTAATTAATGATGCGTAAGAAAAATTAAAATGACGTTGTTTTACTCTGTAATTTAACAGTTACACGTGCAGTCATGCGCTTTCACCACCCTTCTTCCAAATCCATAGCCTCCTTTGACTCTCCACACCCTTGATTCAGAAGTTCTTCATTGCTTCCTCGGAAAGAACGGCTAATTTCATCAATCAAAACAACAATAAGACAACCAAATTCTTCAGATGGATTCTTGAAATCCAGGCATCATGGAGGAGAGTTATCAGTGTCATCACCTCTGTCGTCATACATGGAGTTTCATAAGTGAAGCATCAGAGTAAAAGCATCATCGAGGAGTTTAGGAAAGTTTGGTGGCGGAGGAGATGAGCGGAACGTGGTGTAGTAATCGAGTATCTGCAGATCTGGATTGGAAACGATAAGAAGGAAGGGTGACTGCTGTTAAATTACAGGGTAGAATGATGATGTTTGGGTTTCATAGCAAGTTGTTGTAGAGCACGAGATCTAGTTCTCGTGAAATGTGATTTAGATCAGAATTAAAATATCCAAATTATATATAGAGAGAGAGAGGGTGAATCAGTTGAGAACCTCCTTACGGTTGAGAACCTTGTGGACAAATGTGGACCAATCATTTTATGCGTAAGACGACTGTGTTTTGATTACGACATTTCCTTAATAAACCTTCATTTATTATTCTGAGCAATTAATTTAATAATGAATATCTTTATAATATCTTTATATGATTCATGCCTAATAATTAACTCAAATTATATTATATTATGAAATATTTTCACTATGCTCATTCTTATATATGGTTTTTGACCGTGAATAATTTTTGACGGTGAACATCTATTTTGACAGTGAACATGTTCACCATGAATGTTCACTACTATAATAAAAAATTACGAACAGATTCAGATAAAAATATATTGACTATTGAAAATGAAAAAAATATTCACTATTTATTAATAATTCTAAAAAAATTATTAAATAAGTGTGAAAAAATTATAATTCATAAAATATCTATAAAAGTTATATGTTCGAAAATCCATAAACACATGAAAAAGTGACGGTGAACACTGATTAAATAAATTTAGTATTTTTTGGCACAGAAAATTTTTGTTGAATGAAAAATAATAAATTTATAACATTAATGATATTTAACAAAATATATCAAATAGTTACACGTTCCATATATATCATATTTAATGACTCTCATACAATAAATGGAGTATCATAAATGAACTTTAAAAAGGAAATAAGATGATTGGTCCACAATGGTTCTCAACGTAAGGAGGTTCTCAACGGATCCTTCCCCTATGTATATATATATATATATATATTATATATATATATATAGGGAGTGGATCAAATGAAAACCACTTTGGATATGTAAACTGTGAACTAATCATATCCTTTAATCATAAATCATCCTACGGTCAGCATAATTTTAAATTAATGTTTAATTATTGATTTGTTATTAATTACATATTATCAAGATATTTTTTCCTTAATTGTCGCCACCATATCTCTTATCTCTCATAAATCATCCTCTTCATCTCCAGATCTACCAAGCTAGGTTTATGTGGGTTTTAACGCACGCTCTCGACATCAAAGGTGGCAAGGTCGGCTTCATCATTGAGGACAACGGCAGCAACACCACCGCCACATTCATCAAATCGGATGAAAAAATCCCCTACAACATATCCCGTCATCCACATCAGCAACCTGCTGCCCTCCTCCGAGGCTGAGGCGCCGGTTTCTACTCCTAGCGCCTTGAACCTCACCGCCCAAATGTCGGCTCATGGATCCCAGTCGTAGTTGGTGCACATCTGTGTTTCTGGGTTTTAAATAGATGCACATCTGTGTTTCTGGTGCACATCTGTGTTTCTAGATTTAAACAGGTGCATATCTGTGTTTCTGGGTTGTACATAGATGCACATCTGTGTTTTTGTGTTTCACGGATCCCAGTCGTAGTTTGTGCACATCTGTGTTTTTCTGGTGCACATCTGTGTTTCTGGGTTTAAATAGGTGCACATCTGTGTTTCTGGGTTTTAAATAGATGCACATCTGTGTTTCTGATGCACATCTGTGTTTCTGGGTTTAAATAGGTGCACATCTGTGTTTTTAAGATCAGATGAAAAAATCAGAACGATTTCTGATTTAAAGAAGAGAGAAAAACTCATTCAAAGGAGTGAGAAAAAATTAAATGTTTCATTCCAAATTTGAAGGAGAGAATCAAGGAATAAATCTAACAAAGCATAAATAAGATATTAATTATATTTTTGAAAAATTAAATAATAAATCTATAAAAATTCATGTCCAACGGATGAAATACAATCAACGAATATGATTTGTTCACAGTTTACATATTCAGGAGGGTTTTCACAGGATCCGCCCCCTATATATATATATATATATCCAAATAGTTAATATTACATTGTTCTTTAGTCATGAATGCTGTAATGTTTGTTTAGAGTACATTCAAAGTACATGTGCAATTTGTACAAGTCAAATAAATGCAATCCTCATAGAGTGATTTTTGGATGGATCATGTTCATCACTTGGATCATCGACTAATTAATAAGTGATGTCATATGTCACATTGAAAATTAATATGACTTATCAATGCATCATGCGACTGATTGTGATATCCATAATACACATGATGAATCTGATCCATTTGAAAATCACCCGTACACAAAAGATCGGTGAAATTTGATACCTTGAGGGAATTTCAACACATCTTCTTACTCATCACATGTTGAAAGTCTAGTGATGAAACTTATTTATAATCTTCGCAACAATGTCGTTTAATCAGTTTTTGAAGATGGCTTTTATGGTGTTGTTGGCCACTTGGGCGATGATGTTGTTGGGGCAGCTCCATCCACATTCCACAGGACTTGTTCCACACTTTGCCTCATAAATAAAGTCACCTGTCTTTCGGTCAATATCTATTCGTATTCTAATTATCTAATGCACCCTTATCCCTCAACTTGTGTCTCCCCCTTTTCTCCATTTTTAATACTTCTCTTGCTTTTTTGTCTCCACCTTATTATTATTAATTACTCATTACTGTCACTAATCACATTTCTATCAATCAAACCCTCATTCATGAATCCAATAATCTTGATGTGAGGGCTCAATTCCAAAACATTCCCCCTTTCCGCTCTGACTTTACGCAAAGCTAATTGCCACCATATAATCTAGTAATTGGCATCTCTCTCTCTCGTTCAACTTTTTGACATTAACATAGCACTATAAAATTATATATGAGAAATATATATCTATAGGTGCATGTGTTAATAAAAATTGATAATTCTTGTCATGTCATCAAAATGGCCTTGTGACAAAGAAGATGAAATGTGATTTCTTACTGTTTTTATGGTAAGAGTTTGAATTACGATAGTCGGAAGTGCATATCTAATTTTTTTTAAAAAAAAAGAAAATAATTCGTGTTCATTGTGATATTAACAAGTTAACCTACCACATATTATTTTCAAAAAAATAATTTAATTTTTCTATTTTCAGATTTTTCAACAAATAATTTAATTTTTTAAATCTTATAATAACAAATTATAATTGGTGATATACATGATCAATGTTAGCACGACTTAAAACAAATTCGGTATCTGCAGATAGCCTCCCACGTTACTTCGGATTTGTTTATAAAGCTCAGAATTTCCTTAGCACTTATTTAGTACCATGTATTATGAATCATAATATTATTAATATCATGGTGATGTGTTTGATATATAATAGAAATATGTATCAATAATGCAGTGATACAAATTTACTTTTAAAAATCCATATTAATAATAGCTCATCAATCACTATCAGAATTTCTTTCCTTGCGGAATAATAAATTTTCGTAACATGTCCGAAAAGGTTTCGAAAAAAATATTTTTTCGGACTACAAAACCTAACACGAAAAGTGTCCGAAATGTAGTCCGAAAAAATTATTTTCGGACTTCTTTTCGCATTTGTTTTGGATGTAGGCGGCTGTAATTAAAAAATCATAAAATAGAGGATCCATAGAGTATCATTTTCGGACCTAATTTGAGGACCGTTTGTGGATCCATTGTGGGTCATATTTCGCAACATTTTAGGACCATTTGTGGATCACATTACTTTTCAATAAAAAAAATTAGGAACATTTTCGGACTTATTTCCAATCTATTTAGGGTTTTTTAAGGGTGTTTAATGAGATTTAATCCGTTGATTGTCTGAAAAAGGTGTGAAAATGACCTCAAATACTACACCCACAAGCTACCCACAACCCGTCCGAAAAATGGAATCCGATGTTGGTTACAAATCAGTACGAAATGATTCTCCACGTTAGATTAGGTTTTTTTGAAAACCTAAAACCGGTACAGATACGTTGTAACCGCGAAATGAATTCGAAAAAAAATTTCGGACCATATTGGATTCGAAAATCCTTCTCCACAAAACTTCTTAATTCTGGTAGTGAGTATGTGATATTATTTATACGGATATTAATAATACTCATATAAATAATACGATGTACCAAACGTAAAAGATGAAACAACAATTTGAAATGAGCTGAATTGAATTTAAAACATTTATAATTTCAACTTATAGAAAGAGAGCTTTAAGCCATGCTCATGCACGACCAGCTGGACCGCTTGTAAAAATCGAGTCAGTTTCGAGACCAGCTCAAACTTAAAATCTAGGGATTTAATAATGAGTGTTTAAATCATGGTAATTAAAATCAGTCTAGAGCGATTGGTTTAATTAGTTGAGTCGGAATTCAGATCAGATTTCGATCTGATTCACACATGTTTCAGATCGTAAATTGAACTGGGATGAACCTGACCAACACGACCGATTACACAGAAAATCGCTCGAACCAGACTGATTATATGATGACCTGATTATTTACTAATATAGACTTAATTAACCATTAAATAATAATGTAAATA
Organism: Kalanchoe fedtschenkoi; assembly: GCA_002312845.1. NCBI lineage: Eukaryota > Viridiplantae > Streptophyta > Magnoliopsida > Saxifragales > Crassulaceae > Kalanchoe > Kalanchoe fedtschenkoi. Next base: position 812,375 of record NQLW01000098.1, read on the forward strand.
ATTAAATATAAAATTGCATTTGGTCGGACTCAAACTACTCCAACTCCCCACTTGGGGAAGTTTCAACAAGACGCTCTATTCTCGTACAAGTACAAACTTAATTAAATTATAAGAAAAAATTTAAAAGAAGTTTTGAACTATCACTATTTATCCTATTGCGGTCCGAATTATCATGATTTTCAGAAATGGTGCAATGAAAAAAAAATTAGACTGATTTTGAATGATGCTTAAAATTAATTTATTTGATTTCTTAAATTTAATCGATCTTACTAAATTTATTGAGAATTATGGATGATTGAGTATGAAAAATCATCATTTTTTTATATGTGCGAAACAATATTATTTATTTTGATAACCAAACAACATAACTTTTTACGCAGAAAACTAAGTTTTATAATAATATTAATTTAGAAATGTAATAATAAATTTTATTTTAAAAAATCTGTCCAATTTTTTTTCAACACAGTCTTTTTGAAAATCGTGATAATTCAGAACGAAATGAGATAGGTGATAGTTCAAAGCTCTTTTTGAGTTTTATCTCCTAAATTATTAGTTGAACCGATCAATTAAATAGTCGAACCCGAGTTCTGAACCATTTAATCAGCGGTCCATTTTGATAAATATGGTTTAAAGTTTAAACCTAGGAACCGGGGGTGCGATATAATTGTAAAGCACCACTACTTGCATTTGCATACACAAACTTGAAATATTGGAAAATCAATTTAATCCTTTTATAATGCCCTGGCCCGGCCAGTGGCCAACCCCATCGAGTTCACACCTCGATCATTGTCGCTTTATAAAATGGCACACACCCATTTGTCATCTTCCAAATCTCGATCTCAATCCCAATATCGTCATCATCGACGTCACCAAAACTGATGCTGAAAATGCAGACATCTCCATCCACACCAAGCACTGATTCATAATCAATGGACGACACATCCACAGCTTCCTCAGTGGCTCTCCTCCTCCTCCTCCTCCTTCACTTCATCCTCCTGCTGTCCACGTCAGCCTCTGCGTCCGGCGGCGGAAACGGCAACGTGGTTGAGGAGCGCGAGCTGTTGAAAGGCTTCAAAGCAAGCCCTGATCCCTCAACACACGACTCATTCCACCCTCTCTTAACCGACTCAACCCTCACCTTCTCGTTCGGCTTTTTCAGAGTTGAGCAAACCGGCCTCGCTCTCGCCGTCCTCCATCTCCCCTCCGCCAAGCCCCTCTGGCTCTTCCAACCCGCCGCCACCCCGCCGCGCTGGTCCAAATCAGTCCAGCTAACGTTCAATGGTAGTTTGGTAATTTCGGACCATGGTTCGGGGGTAGTCTGGTCAAGTGAAACAAATGGAGATCGCGTCTTCCTTTCCAACACATCGAATCTCATGATCCAGAGCGGCGGAAATCTCCGAACTACCCTCTGGCAGAGCTTCGATTTCCCAGCAGACACCCTCGTCGAGAATCAGAACATGACTTCGAACATGACCTTAACATCTCCGAACGGGAAATATGTGATGAAGCTGGGCGACAAGTTTTTCGGATTATCCGCTGAAATCGGGTCGTACCCGGGTCGGGTTTACTGGAAGCATAAAGCGATGGAAATCAAGGCGAAGATAATCGACGGGCAAGGACCGATCCGAATCCAGATAAACTCCGACGGGTACCTCGGCATGTACCAGGCCAGCTCCGTCCCGGTCGACATCCAGCCCTTCAACTCGTTCCACCGATCCGTCGACAGCCTGCTGATCCTCAAGCTCGAGTCCGACGGCAACTTACGAGGCTACAGCTGGAACGGGACGAGTTGGGAGCTCAACTACGAAGCGATTCAGAGCCTGTGCGACTTGCCCAGCCCCTGCGGCCCGTTGGGAATCTGCGTGCCCGGAAAAGGCTGCGCCTGCGTCGACGAGCGCGTCGATTTCTCCGAAACCCGCCAATGCTCGTCTCGGCTAGAGACTGTTCCCACCTCCGTCGCCGCGTGCAGCGGCTCTGTTCGACCTTTATCGGTTTTGAGGAAAACGGGAGTGGAGCTCGCGTTTAAGGAGTACATGGACTTCAAAACGACGCCGTCCGTGGAACAATGCGAATCCCTCTGCGAGCGGAATTGCAGCTGTTTGGGCGCGGTTTACAGTAACTCATCCGGGTTTTGCTATATTCTGGACAGTGTCATCCAGGGTTTGGTGAGCGTCGGGGATGAGAGCAGAGTTGGGTATTTTAAGGTGTGGGAGGAGGGTGTAAAGGGGCACAAGACGGATGTCGGGTTCAGGGTTCTTGTTGGGGTTGGGATTGTGGCGGTTTTGGGGATTTTGGGTGCGATCGGGTTCTTGGGGTATAAGGTTTGGAGGAGGAGGAGGTCTCGGGAGATGGCGGTGGAGGAGGAGGGCGAGGTCGGGACCGGGTTGTATAAGCATTTGGATAGTTTTAGGTCTATTGAGTTGAGTTTGAGCAGTAGACGAATGGATGTATGATGATTATACTTTAGCCATCAAATTGTTAAAATAACAAATTTGCAAACATACAAATGTGTTCTTATTAGTATATACTCCCTCTGTCCTCTTTTACATGTCACTTAACCGAATTTTTTTGTTCACTTTTACTTGTCACTTAACAATTTTCAATGCGTATTTAATATCAACAACTACATTCAACTGTCAAACATTAATAACTTCATTCTCATTTTCAATAAAAAATACATTCTCCACCAGTAATCATCTACCAATTTTACTTTTTGCATGAATTTATTTATAAACACATCAACCACTCATTCATTAAATTTGTCTAACCGCTAGCATTAACTTCATCTTAATTTACTCAAATTAACCTTAAACGACATGTAATAGAGGACGGAGGGAGTATTTACTATGTTAGGTTAGAAGATTTCTTTTCCTAGGAAAAATATGATATTTTTAATATGATTCACTTATTCAATAATCAATAGCGTCTATATTCACAATGTACACTATTGATTAGATATGTATAAAAAAAACGCTCTCTACTCAACATTTAGAATACAAATCTATCAACTCTCAAATACTCTAACAAAAAATCTACAATTTTTCTGGAGAACTATGTCATGGCTCTCAATTTATTCCTATCACGAAAACATCCTATTTAGAGATACTAATACTAAATCAAATATGATTTCAGATCATATCAAATCAATAATTTAATAACTACCTAAAATAGAATTGTTAAGTTGGATTATAAACCGAATAGTCAAGTCTTTATATAACAACTCAAAACTACAAAATTTTAAAATTAATTAACCAATGTTCTAGTGTCAATTATTAGACGGTTAGATTGTTTATGCCATATTCACATTATTTTACACGTGTCAAGAAGGAACTGGTTATTAAATTTGAAAGTTACGTAATTTCCAGTAGCTGCCAAATTGTTTGGCTACTTTGTATCAAATTCCTTCGAGCTTTAATAATCAACTTCCAAATAAATTGATTCTTTCTTCATTCTCCATATTTAAAATTTCAGTCAATTCTCAGCAAAGTCTCTTCTGATCTAGAGTTTCTAAAATTCTTCATCTTCATAAATTTGTATCTTCATCATCAATTGCACTCGACCGAGATTTGATCTTCATCATTATTGATGACATTCCATGACCCTCCCTCAATATAAATATTCTACATATCTCTCCTTTGATGATAATCTTCCGCAGGGGCGGATCCAGAAAAATTATTGTGAGAGGTCAAATATAGAATAATCATATAGAATGAGTGTATTAATTGTATTTTTTAATTTTAGATAGGTCATTTTGCATTTTAAAAGGATCATTCTAACCATCTTTGAACTCCATAACCTAAAATAACATATAAATATAGATGAAAATATTTTTTCGAGCGGGGTCATCTGACCCCGCTCAAGCCTACATGCATCCGCCACTGATCTTCCGCATCATCCTGATCGTCATGTTTTATGCGAACACAATATATTCATACTTTCTTCCAAACTCTTTTTTCATATTTCAGCTTTGTGTGCAGATTGTAAAATGTGTTATGCAAATCATAAGCTCTATGCCAGTTTGTAAGAACAGAGATGCTCTCCTCTCTCACATGACATGCAACGGATTTGAAAGTTTTATACATACAAAGTTTCATGAAATGAGTCCAATCGGATGGTCTAAATAGGGAGAGAGCATCAGTTTGTTAATTGAATTAAATTACGGTTGGATTAATTGAATCAAATTAGTTGAATTGAAAAACTGTAAATTATTATCCAAATCGAATTAGATGGTTAACAATTAAACCGGTTAATTCGGGTATCGTTTAATTACACAATTAGTTGAAATTAATCCAATTAACCAAACTAGATAAATAAATATATTTAATAAACTTAATTTATTAAACTTTAAATTTTTATTTGTAATTTACTAAAATTACTTTCCATTAATTCGGTTCACAAAATTAACCAAATTGCAAATATCTATTCCGATAATCGAAGCGCATAAACCAAAAAGTTTTCAATTCATGTGTGCATCGAGTGCGTACAGGTACATTAGATGGGTGGTGATGAGTGCTCTCTCGTTCTAAAACAACACCATTTTACTCTTTTCACCCACCATTATTATGCATAAACTAGGAAAGGTACCGGTCGATCTGACGGGTTCGATTCGATTCTGTTCGAGAAAAATCAAGAGTCAAATCAAATTATTAATTATTGGTTTTTTAAAATTTAAAACCGTAACCAAATCATTAATATTTCAAATCGGACCGAACCGATCCGTTTCAAACCAAATAGTTTTTTAACATTTCAAACCGAAACAAACCGACCGATTTTAAACCGACATTTCAAATCGGACCGAACCGATCCGTTTCAAACCGAATATTATTATAGTAGATAATAAAGAATAAAAAAATAAATAATCCACAGAAAATAAAAAAAGTTTGAAAATTTTTCATAACATGAAAATAAATTTAAAATTTTTAAAAAATAAAAATATTTAAAACAAATTTATGAAAATTGTAACAGATTATTCATTTGATGAACATAACAAATAATTTAATGAACATGGTAACATATGATGATATCGACTCATTTGCTGAACATAGGAGCATTTGATTAATATAGTAACATCTGATGATAGCGGCTCATTTACTGAATATTGGAGCATTTGATGAATATAATAGCATTTGATGTATATACCAGCACATCTTATTAACATATTAACTCATTTGATGAACATTACAGTTCATCTAATAAATATAGTAGGATTTGATGAATATAACAGCTCGTCTAATGAACATGTTATAAAAATTGTTGCTTTTGTGATAAATATAAATGCACAACTACTGAATATTCAACAATTAATGATAATATACAAATTTAATTTTTATTTGAATTTTTATAAACCAGAAAAATATATTTTTTCAATATTTTCTTGAGTTTTCTGAATTTTCTAATTTTTTTCTAATTTCTTTTTGCTTTTATATTGGATTGTACTACTAATTGGATCTAATAGGACGTAAAACGATGATGTAAAATGATGCCTTTTTTATTTATACCGTGAATATGAGATGAGATAATAGTGAGCGACAATGTAAAATAACATCGAACGAGAACACCCAAAAATTTATGTTCTAACTGAATGACCCTATCAGCTGAATTGACTGAACCCAAATGATTCAATTAAGCTTTATCGTTTGGGGAAGATGAATTTTCATCGAATGAGGCTCTCCCATGTATCCGACAAATAAAAGTTGAACCGAACCAAATATCAATCAGCAAACCTTCGGTTCATCAAATTCCAATCAACCGGAACATCGATTTCAAAGAACGGACCTGATGACGACCGAACCGATAGCTCAACGCCACGCAGCCCAGCGAGTCGTACCAGCCAGCAAGCTTGCAGCTGTCGAGAGTCGACTCGAACTCAAGCCAGCCAAAATCTCATCATTGTATCTACCTTATCCTCCTCGCACGGCGACGCTCCAGAGCCTTCCAGAATCTTACACCAAATATAAACCCAAACCCCTCCCCTCCCTCCCCCTTATCCCAAACCCCCTGTCTTCTTCTCCAACCTCCATCCATATTCCGATCTCTGTTCTTCTGCAGCCATGTCTTGCTACGTAGGCAAATACGCCGGTTAGTTTCTCTCCACCTCCCTCCTCGTAGCTAATCTCTGTCGTCTCCTGCTTCGAATCACTCCCTGAATTCCGTTGATGTTACAGTACATGTTTCTAATTCCTGCATCTGCTAAAGCTTGCGACTTTCGAGTTGGGTTCATGATATTTTGCATTACCCTGATTTTAATCATACGCAGTTGTGATCCTGCAGTTGTAATCTGGTTGTGTTCATGTTTCAAGCTGATTCTGCGCTCTAGTTTAGATCTGGGTAGCTTTATGCATCCTTGTTGCTGTTACTGAGTGTGAAGATGCTTGTGTGATTTGTAGAGGAGCTGATTAAGAACGCTGCCTACATCGGCACTCCTGGAAAGGGTATTCTCGCTGCCGATGAATCTACCGGAACAATCGGCAAGCGCCTGTCAAGCATTAACGTTGAGAATGTGGAGTCCAACAGGAGGGCTCTCCGCGAGCTCCTCTTCTGCACTCCCGGCGCCCTTCAGTATCTGAGCGGAGTTATTTTGTTTGAGGAGACCCTCTACCAAAAGACTGCGGATGGTACGCTTTGGTCCTCTATTCGGACTATTAATTTTCTGATGGCATTCAGCTGATGGACTGGTTGAATTTTTTGATGCAGGGAAGCCTTTTGTGGATGTTATGAAGGAAGGTGGAGTCCTGCCGGGAATCAAGGTGGACAAGGGCACGGTTGAGCTTGCAGGGACCAACGGGGAGACCACGACCCAGGGTCTCGACGGACTCGCTCAGCGTTGCCAAAAGTACTACGAAGCTGGTGCCCGTTTCGCTAAGTGGCGCGCCGTGCTCAAGATTGGTCCGACCGAGCCATCCCAGCTGGCCATCAATGAAAACGCAAACGGGCTAGCGCGCTACGCCATTATCTGCCAGGAGAACGGCCTCGTCCCCATAGTCGAGCCGGAGATACTGGTCGACGGCCCCCACGACATTGAAAAATGCGCCGACGTCACCGAGCGCGTCCTGGCAGCGTGCTACAAGGCTCTGAACGATCACCACGTCCTCCTGGAGGGAACCTTGCTGAAGCCCAACATGGTGACCCCAGGTTCGGACGCCAAGAAGGTGTCCCCCGAAGTGATCGCGGAACACACCGTCCGCGCACTGCAGAGGACCGTTCCTGTCGCTGTCCCGGCCGTGGTGTTCCTGTCCGGAGGGCAGAGCGAGGAGGAAGCCACGGTGAACCTCAACGCCATGAACAAGCTGCAGGCCAAGAAGCCGTGGACGCTGTCTTTCTCATTCGGGCGCGCGCTGCAGCAGAGCACTCTCAAGGCCTGGGCCGGCAAGGAAGAGAATGTGGCAAAGGCGCAAGCTACATTCCTGGCCAGGTGCAAGGCGAACTCAGAGGCGACCCTTGGAGCTTACAAGGGAGATGCTGTACTCGCTGAGGGCGCCGCGGAGTCTCTCCATGTCAAGGACTACAAGTACTGATCAAATTTTGGGACTTCCTATTATGTCTTGTCTTCTCCGGGTCATTGTCTTGGGTCAACAGAACAATAAGGTTGTCTGAAAGATGTTTGAGTGTCATCTGGTGTCTCACTTATGAATGGGGATTCTGTCAACCATGTGTTACTTTTAGTATCTCTTCTTCTCCTTCCAAATATTTGGTTTTAGTTCCTTTCATCTTTGGTAGCATCTTTATTGTTTTAGCCTGGAAAAAGTAGACTTTGGAATCATCTTTATCTTTTATCCTTGTTCCTCTTAACCAATGTTGAAAAAATAACATTCAATCAATTAATAATAAAATAATACCATTCATCAACCAACAATCAGTTGTAAGTAAATTGAACTAGGGTGTTTATTGAAGAGAAATTTCAGAATAAAACCCAATTGAATGGTTTTTAAAGCCGGATTTTATGAGAAAAAAGGTTTTAGGAGACATGCTATATATTTAGCGAAGAGTAACTTCAGAAATTCAAACCGATAGATAATTTGGGATCAGACCGATGAACGAGTTGATGGTGGTGTTTGAAGAAGATGATGTTATTTAAGAAATTAATGAATATATTATTATTTTAATTTAAGTAACAAAATATTAATGAGGGTTAATAGAGTTGGTTTTAGTTGATAAGCTTTTTGGGTTAATGAAATTCTATTTTTTATTTTATTTGTTTAATTTGATAGTTCATACCATAAATGAGGGATGGTAATAGTTCGGGGTTTTTTTGGTTTTTTTCCTAATGTGAATGAGTTGCAATTTAGAGCTCCAAACTCAAAATATTAATTAGGTTAATTTGAATGGGTCATAATCAGAGGATCCATATCCAATGCAGCGAATTCAGTTTGCAGCGATGGTGGTTACGCTCAAAACAAGCATGGTATTACGTAAAATTAGTTGATTTTACTCAAAATATGATAGAATAATTTTAATGAGACACGTGTTAATTTGGGATTGGTTAATAAAATTAAAACTACGTCGTTTTAAGTGGCTGTCAATTGCTTGACATCATTGGATCTGATTCCATAATCAGAAGGCTCCTAACCCGCCATACAATTGCCATGACCCACAGTTTCTTGAAGATTAATGGACTCTGGGCGAAATTTAAATATGAATCATTTTGCATGTGTGTTAAAAGATAAAAAATATAACTAGTTCAATTGATTCACTTGCTAATGAGGGTGGATCGCGAGTTTGACTCACCCACTGCTGTGATTTTTTTATAAACTTAATTCTCGCTTGACATCATGGGCATAAAACACTGATGAACTCACATATCCATCCATATGGGTCAAGCATCAGAGCTGTTCTGATGACCCATTATCTTAAATCAAAATAGCAAAATAGTGAAATGAATAATGTTTTCTTTATTAGAAAGTGTTTTGGCCTGAGAAGATAACTTCCAATCATAGTATTAGACCGGACCGGAGGTCGGTCATGCCTCTGCATTCCGGTTCATCGATTGATATAATTGGTTTGGTCGATTGGATCATTAGTTTAATTAGACTAATTTTATTGCATAACATTATTATTTTTTAGTTGAGTAAATCTAAACAAATAAATAAGTACAACTTAGCGGTGGAAGTCTTTCTTTGAAATGGTAATTTTGTGAATATAGTAATGTTGTTTTAAGGAGTATCAATTAGTAGTTAATGATAAATCAATTATAAGTTAGTATTCAATTGGTTTAATACAAATCGATCTGGTTTGAACGGTTTTATATAAATTGACTGATTTAATTTGATTCAGCCCAATTACATGTGTAGAGTCCCATACAAATATACGGATCAGACTGGATTGGAACCTGGTCCTGTAGTCCGATCTTGATAACTATGCTTCCAATTAAAGGTCATATGCAAGAGCATGCAATTTGATCATGCTAAAATCATACTTTTTGTCTCTTTTAATTTGTCACTTGATCAAAATTTATTCATCAACTTTTATTTGTTATTTTAAAAGTTTAACACATATTTAATACTGTGATTTATTTTTTTTTAAAAAAATATTAATTATTTTGTTATCTTAGTACACAAAAAAACTCATTTTACTCCAATAATAATATATTAAATACATAATTATTAAATTGAGTGACCCGGGCCTTCTTGAAGTTTACTACCCAGATCAAAGTTTCACTGGGCCTAAACAAGCCCGAGTACCCTACAACCTACGACTATTATAGTATTATTGTTGAGCGTGGGTGTTGTCGGGTAGCCAGAGTTGGAAAACAGGTCAAATGCAGGGAGCAGATATGCTAGGGCATCCAATCAAAACAAATCAAAAATGATGTTTGTGTCATGTCTATATCAGATTTTTGTCATGTTAATTTATTTTTGTCATAAATTTATTTTATATAAATTCACATTCACATTAAAACAAATCTTTCAAACTTCTGCGCATGGATCCACATATCATATTATATTTTTTACTACCTTTTACATATTATTTTAATTAAAGATTTTTTAATTTTTTAAATATTTAATTAGTTAGAATTATTAATTAATATTAATTTCTTTGACATTTATATTTAATTAACGAGACTCACATGATATTTAAAACATGTCATTCACCACGCTTCCCTTCATGCCATTTACCATGCTTTTAAGTCAAACCATTTACCACGCTTCTGAATATGAAGCGTGGTAATAAGTTATCAAGATAATTTATTACCACGCTTTTAAGTTCAAAGCGTAGTGATAAGTTATCTTTAATATTTAATATATATATATTACCACGCTTATATATATACAACGTGGTAATTGGTCACACACCGAACCGCTTCGTCTGCACGAAGCGCTTCGGTGTGTGAAGGCTACGAACCTATTTCCACATTGAAACTAAGCGCTTCAAAATCTTACACGAAACTTATAAGAAAGCTTGAATGTGGATGCCTAACAGGTGGTTGTAGTTGTAGAATATGTGCAGACCCAGGTTCATATTTGTCTATTAGGATTTGCAGATGAGTTCATCTTCACTCCCAGACGCAACAGATTAACAAACTGAGCACTTGATCAGCTGGAAGGCTCTGAGTTATCCAGTGCAAAGAAAGTTAAAACTAGCCAACAACTCCATCTGAGATGGGCACTCTTCCCAACTCAATGCTCTCTCTCTCTCTCTGTTCCATTCCCAAAGCGCACACACTATATTACAATAGACGACACATAAAAGCCTGCATCTCCCTCATCCCATTCCTAGCCACCACAATGCTACGACCTCCTTTCTCTGCTCTCTCTCTGTTTGTTTTCTTTCTGAGTCTTTACTATCTACTGTCTTTTCTTCTCTCTCCCCCTACTGTTCACAGCCAAGCTTTGCAGTGTTCTCTTTTGGCTGTGTCAGAAACTCCTCATTCACTCTCCTCTCTATCTTTTTACAGGCTTTCCTGTGATGCCCTCTTTATGTTTTGATTATTTTTCACTGCTTCTAATTCTGCAGTAAGTGAAAGTTTTTGAATTCACACGACTCTCTCATCTGTGTCCATCCATCCATTCATTCATCTCTCTTTTGTCTCCCTCTCTTGGTTCACTCCCCCCAACCAACCCCTTTTTATTTCCTTCACCAAAAGCTTCACCTAGCCATGGACTTTAAACTCATGCAATGGAGAGACCAACAGCAGCAGCGGGAGCATCAGTCAAACCATCAAGCAGTAGGAAAAGATAGAAAACAGGACCAGCAACAGGAGCAACAATCCCTGTCTGCTCTCTCTTTGTTTTTAACAGAACCAGTTTCTAAAGTGGGAATCATGTCAGGCCTCCTAGATACCCCATCAGCCTCCAAGTTCCCCAGTAAGTCTCAGTCTCAACACCCACCTCAAAAAAAATGAATCTTTCCTTGCTTATCTATAGGTTTGTGGCTCAACTGGTTGACTGCGACTTTCATGCTTACACATGGTGCAACAATCAGAGATGATGATGATGGGTGGGCAGTTCAGCTCCGCGCAGTGGCAGGAGCTGGAGCTACAGGCTGTGATTTTCAGGTACATGCTGGCTGGTGCATCAGTGCCTGCTGAGCTTCTCCAACCTATCAAGAACAGCCTCCTCAACTCATCCTCATTTTTCCTTCATCACCCACTCCAGCACTACTCCAATTACCAGCCTGCCGCAACTGTCGCCTGTAAGTTGTGCCCTCATCATTCTTTCACCATTTTTGCTTCCAGATGCAGAGTTTGATGGGAGTAGGTAGCATCAGGATCTGATGGTGTGCCCCATGCTTACCTGATAGTGAAGTCCCATGTTTATTAAAAATGGAAACTTCTAAGTAGGGTAGAATGTAGAACATCATGTGACACAAGTCACATGGCTTCTTCCATTGCTCTGATGTTGTGAGCACAGAATAGCATAGAATTGTTGTCGAAGTCACATGTTGCTGGTCCATTATTGTCCTGTCTGGCTGTCTCAATTCTTAGTTTTGCTTGTGTGAGTGTGATGGAAGTGGAGAATGTTATTGTGCATCAGTGTTGCAATCCGGATACTGGGGCCGGGCGGGGATGGACCCGGAGCCGGGAAGGTGCAGGAGAACAGATGGGAAGAAATGGAGGTGTTCCAGGGATGTGGCCCCTGGACACAAGTACTGCGACCGTCACATGAACCGTGGTAGAATGAACCGCAGTAGAAATCGTTCAAGAAAGCCTGTGGAATTACCCAAACCCAGGACTAATATGACTCCCACAAACTACGTAAATGCTGGTGGTGGAGAGCTTGGGAACTCAGTTTACCCAATGAAAGCCCCGCCTCTTGGGGTGCCAAGTAGAGCCCATTTCGGTTCCATCGGAGGGGCAGCAGCAGCAGCGCCTTCCATTGACTCGCTGCATCTTGGTCGAAGGTATATAGCTGCGTGCTGTGACTACCTGAAGGAGTTTTAGTTTAGTTGCCAGCCTCATAATCCTCTTGATTCCGTGCTTTCTTGTTTTGTAGGAGTCCATTTGAGTTGGACCGAACTGAGAGTCCCCATTCAGGCACTTCAGACTGTCGTGTTCTGCGGCGCTTCTTTGACGACTGGCCTAGACCGATGGCGGAGTCTGGAGCTGGAGGAACTCATATCGATCTGATGGGATCATCAGCTAGCCTCTCAATGTCAACCCAAGAGAACTCTGCTTCTGATGTGTCCTTGAAGCTGTCCACCGGCTCTGGAAGTGAGGAGGCTAGTGCTGAGAGAGATCGGACACAGTTGAACTGGATGGCTCAGTGGGGGCAGCATCAGGCTGGTCCCATGGGCGGACCTCTGGCAGAGGCTCTCAGGTCATCTGCCACCCCAGCAGCTGAACTGGCCAGATGAGCTGGCTCTGAGAATCGCCAGAGTGCTGGCTGAAGTGATCAATTATTGATCGATCAATGATAGCTTGTACTAAATATGTAATCACATTTATAACTTCCTGGCAGTTTGAACGGCTACATATTTGTCCAAAGCCAGGAGCAGTTTGAATCCTGACAGACTTGTGAACTGTACAGCGCCATGTCTCGGTGGCCAGACAGAATCTTGCGCCTGTCAACCTTAGCTCCATCCATGCCAAGCACACTTACAAGATAATACTGCTGTGTCATAGGAATAGCTCGTTGTAGACAAGTGGATTGTTGGTGCATATAAGGTTCACATTTCACATTATTCACAAAGTTCATAGAATTGCACCTAATGTACAGTTGGACTCTCTCACTCATTGCTAATTAATTTTGAGTGTAGAATCAACTTAGTAACTTAGACAATGCCGCAATGGACCCTGTTGACAGTATGATACCATATACTATCCTGGCTATAAGCATCCAATACGATTATCTGAATAGCTCTTATTCCCCGTGAAAATTGAAAGCATAAAACAAGACTGCCTCTCTCGAAAGTGATAACCCGATCAGCTTCATCCTTTAGATATATAAATTGGTGTCCTGAAGTCATGAACTGCATTATATATTTAACAACATGAGTTAGTGATCCCCATAAATGTAAATGGAACCGTGACGCAGGGCACAATCTCAAACCTAAAAATCATTTTAGTAGACTGTAACTGCCTCGACAACAATATATATGCAAATAATGTGATCCCCATAAATGTAGCTCGGATTCTTCATGGTAAGAAACGTCCCTAGTTGAAAATGTAAACTTGATAGGCTGTGTGTTTGGTTTAGAGAAAATTTGAAAGAAAATGAGAAGAAATCATTTGTTTGGTTTAAGGAAAGTTAAGAGAGGAAAAATTGGATGGAAAATTAGTGTTTAAAATCTTTCCATAGATTTTCCACCCTAACTAAACAAAAAAAATGGAAAGAATTTCATGAAAAATTCACTTTCAAAGAAATGATGCCTTTGAGCTGGTGTCATCTTCACTCGGTACTAGTAGAGGACTTGCCCACCCGAAGTATTATTGTAGTTAACTGAAAGCGAAATGTTTCAATGTTTGAGTTTTCAGTTTGCATTGAGGAAGTCAGATGTTCGAATGCTCGTTTAATAATGTATAAAATATTGGTAATTTAATGCCAAGTTTGATTTAGGAAAAATAAAAAGGAAGGAAATTAAGAGAAAAAGTGAATTCTTAATGAGTTTTATTATTTCTCTTTTTTTTTTATTTGTAGTAAAAGTTTTAATAAAAAAAATGAAAATATGTTTTTTTCCTGTAGAAAATTTTCTTTCTAATTTGATGCTCTTCAAGAATGTTTGCCTGCTGTTTAGATTTATCAAGCAGAACGCAAGAACGTCAAACCTTTACCCTGTCAATTCTAATTGCAAGAAAAGTAGAGCTCAAGTCACCATAAACCAAAGGTTACTAATATACATAGAGCGACAGTGTTGGGGAGTACAATTTTGGGGACTGAGTTACAAGCTCTTGATGGGTTTCGGCGGAAGAAAAGGTTAACAGTGTTATCAGTACGGAAATACAGACGGCTGAGAGGATGTCAAGGAAGGCTGGGGCTTTCATTGGACGCCGATGAATGGTACTCTGGTTTAATTGATTAATCTCCGCTAGCACAGCCTCCGCAGCCACAATGCACACATTCTATCACCTTCTCCTCTCGAAGGTGCTTTGGGACTCGGCAGACGCATGTTGTGGCAAAGTTGTGGTCTCGCGGCTGCATGCATCTCAAGCAGCAAAGCCGCTCATATCCTGGCTGCAATTTTGCAACAAAACACTTAAGAAACAAATACAAAATGTCTTGAATTAATGACAGCTCAAAAACACTTTTCACTTAATATCATCAACATAAAAAAGTAAATAACATGTACACTTAAATTACCAAAAGCCGGAATTCTGCTTACGAACTTAAGTAATAATTTCAGATAGGTACTTTTTGCTCTTGATACAGTACTACATAATTCCTAAAATTATATCTAACAAATGAGATGAATGTACAAACCAAAAGAGTCCAGAGGACTGTGGGTCTGAAGTGCTGAGACTTCTTGTTGGGCACGCCTTTAGCAATAGAATGAGACGAATATATATATATATATATATATATATATATATATATATATATAGAGGAGGGATCAAATGTAAATAGTATTTTCATTGTAAATAGTGGACTCATCTTAACCTTTGATATGACTAGATCCAAGGGTGGACAACCTCAATCGTCCTCCAATTCCAACACCAACACGCATCATCTCCGCTTCCCGAACACTACTCCGCATCCTCGATCCTCCGTCCATGGCGGTCCTCAACAGCCTCCTCAGATCCACCACTTCCGCCGCCAATCTCACATCGCACTTGCACCGCGCCTTCGCAACAACCATCTCCGCCGATTCGCCGCAAACTGGTTCCTTTTAACCCTTCTTTGACCTTCAAAAAGGATCCAGAGGATCTTAATGTACAATGGGTCTTCCTCGGATTCCCCGAGGTCGGTAAAGGAACCTATGCTTCTCGCCTGTCGAAGCTCCTCGGCGTGCCGCATATCGCTACCAGAGATCTAGTTCGCGAGGAGCTCTCCACATCCAGACCGCTTGCTTCCACATTGTGAATCAAGGGAAACCTGTGTCGGATTACTATGAAGATCATGTCCCAGATCTGCATTGAGGCCGAATCATCCCTAGATTATGGTGCTGTGTTCAAGGAGATGATACGATCTACTCCTCTTCCCATGAGCTCATTAGAGTCTTGCATCATCAGCAGTCCGAACAACAAACAAGGCTAGGGCAAAGCTTATTGTGGTGCTGACACATGGTGGAACTACGGCCAAGTTGGTGGCCAAATACAGGCCAGCTGTCCCAATCTTGTCGATTGTTGTTCCAGTGCTAATCACAGACTCGTTTGATTGGACCATCAGTGATGAAACCCCGGTAAGGCACAACTTTGTGTACAGAGATTTGATTCCTGTTCTGGCTGAAGGATCTGCAAAAGCCACAGATGCGGAGTCCACAGAGGTGATCCTAGATGTGCACCATGCTATAATAGGCAGCCAAATTCAGGTTTAATTCAGTTCTTTGTTTTGTTAAATTCAAAGATTCAGTCTTCAATATGAATAAGCCAAACTTATTTTATAAAGTCTCCTACTTTATGTTTACCGTCAGTATCTGTTGCTACTTAGTGTTACTTTGCTAGTTATTTATGGATTGGAAATCAATTCAAATTTGATTACTTTTCTAGCTTTAACCTTTATCTGGGTTTGCTTCACTCAAAGTCGCTGCTTGTAGTGTTTTGATGGCTTGAAATGCACTTCTTATTTGGTTGGCATTTATCAGGAATTAGGAGTTTTAATCTTGATCAAATATGGATTTGTTAGTTGGTGTTTATCTACTGTGCTTATTTTCTTTTAAGTTTGTGTTATATGTGGTGTTTTAGTGGCTTTAAATTTAGTTCAGATTTCTGTTAGGTTAATCAGTTCAAGATCTTCCTTGAAGCTTGTCATTTTAACTAGAGGAAGTGAAATTCCTTTTGAGGTGTAATTTCTGAATTGGTGAACTGTCTGTTCACGATGTTGGTGAACTATCTATTCACCATAGTGAACAAAAAATTCACCATCATCGTGGTGATAAAAAACTAACTAACAAATCCAAGCGGTGAATTGCTTGTGAACTAGAATGTGCTTACTACCGGCAATTTTGAACATAGTAGCAAGAGGATGATATCAAGCTTTCTGTTGATAGATTTTATCTCTTCTTTTTTTAAGGTTTATGCATAAACCTTCTCTAAGCTTGATGATGTGTAATTTCTACTAATGTAGTGAATTCACGATTCATTATTGCAGGGAATTCTAGATATGTGGTGAATTCATGATTCATTATTGCAGTAAATTCTAAATATGTGGTTTGTATGATGGGGCATGGTGGGATAGCGTTTTATGCTAGGTCTATCTGACTTTGGTGATATGGAGATGAGTTTGATCTTTGATTTTGCGGTCTAGTTAATACAGATTTGTTTTGGTGAACTATGTTCACCATAGTTGAAATGAGTGGCTAGATATTGTCCACTATTTACAATGAAATATGTGTTTACATGATTCATTATTGTCCGCTATCTATATTGATGAACTGTTTTTGTGGATAAATGACACAGTTGTTTACTTTATATTAAGTTGATTGATGTGTTTATGTAATTTCTGTATTGGTGAACTGTCTGTTCACTATGGTGGTGAACATGTAATATTATGTCTGTTCAAAGTGGTGAATTATTAGTGAACTGTAATATTACATTATTTTTGTCATCTATTTATTTTTTAATTTTTTAATTTTTAACAATCAAATCACAATGGTGAACTATCTATTCATCATCATCGTGGTGAACAGAAATCAGCTAACAAATCTAAACGGTGGTGAACTATCTATTCACCATACAGTTGTGTGGATTTTTTTTTAAAAATTTTTTTTATATATTTTTTTTAAAATTTTATATTTATATTTATTTATTCCATTTGAAATGTCTCAAAATTAGAAAAACATGATTAAATCACATTTGGATTTTAGTCTAAATGAGTGGCTAGGAATTGTCCACAATTTACAACGAAATATGTATTTACACCGGATCCCTCCCCTATATATATATATATATATATTCTGAGTAACTTCTAGCAATACCATTTATTTGGTCCTGGAAACCCGAGCTCCGTGCAACACCATTGATTTGGTCCTGGAACCCGCCTGGATAGATTGTTGGTAGTAGCATACTTATATTTGTGTACTGATGTGTTAGAAGTTGGGTTCAAATGAATACTAGTTGATAGTAGCAGTGTACATTGGTGTAAGTAATACCTACCTGATGTATAGCTCTAGCTAGCTGGTTGAGATATTGAATAGGGAGTATGTGGCAAACCTTGCAGTGTTTATGGCGTATCAAAACTACAGTTTATGATGACTCGATCTGGGCAATCTTGTTAGTTGTATCCAATTTAC
>NQLW01000098.1:830238-848625 GCA_002312845.1 Kalanchoe fedtschenkoi
TTGGTAATGACTAATGGTAATGTGTGCGCCATAGATATCCTCTGAAAATTCAAAAATGCATTTTCCACAAAAACTGCCAGCAGGCCATAAGAAACTGACTCATTAAGGTTGTCTGGGGCAAAAATGATTTGAAATTCAAAATACTATTTCAGTTAACAGAGCCATAAATCCAAAGGCCACACATACATCTAATATTACATACCCCCTTTGCTGCATATTGGCAACAACCAACACAAAGTACTAACACTTACATCCGCCAGCAATAACTTATATCTGCCAAAGGCGCTGCTGCAGCATGTTTAAGTCAGATATCAAATTCCATTATACACTGTGTTTAAGAGCAAGGCTACTAAACAAGATCAAGCTTCAAGGAGACACCGACAACGCCAATCACTACAAATCATCCTTGAATGACTGAACAGTTACCAATCAATTTTCTGCCGCGACTGTACTCCTAAAACCCTAAAATCGTTATGGTGGATTAACAGCTTCAGACGCTGATAAACGCATGAAAAATTTATGGACAGGATCACAGAAATGATCGGAAAACATACCCAGCTCCTGATAACGACCGAATTGCGAGCCTTCGTGAAGCAATCGCTGAGCTTCAGTAGTTGGGGATTTGCAAAGATTTCGAAACAAACGCACAAACGAAGATGATGAACAGTGAGTACCTCCTTTCGTTTGGGCTGGGCTTCTGTAACAAACGGCCCAATCGGCCCAGTCAGCCCTGCCAAAGGCTGTAGGCCCATTTTTGCTTGTTAACCCTAGCTATATAAACGGATCCTCTCTGCAGGTCATTTGCTCCGGAGCGCAGCAGTTTGTAATCATTCACAGTTGTTGAGATCCGGAGGTACCCGCGTTCATTCTTCCGGCTGATCTCTCTGTGTTTTGTTTTTGCACGTGTTGTTGTAATTGATTGTATATGTTTCGATTTTGTGGTGTAGTTTTTTGATCGAAGATGAAGGTGATCGCCGCATACTTGCTTGCCGTGTTGGGAGGCAACACCGCTCCCTCCGCCGCTGATTTGAAGAAAATCCTCGGCTCTGGTAAGTAGATGCTCATAATTTCTTGGTCATGGATTCTGTTTGTTTAATTGTTAAACGCCACCGTGAGTGTAATGTTTCTGGAGAGAGTTCTTTACAGACTGGTGCTAGCTTATACATGATCAGCTGCTGATAATTATTCAGGTTCATTTATTTATTAAATTCGAGAAGTTTACTTGGTGGAAGATTCCCAGTTTCATCAGATTTTATGGATCAAATGTACCTGTAAAATATGTTCAGTTTAATTCTATGTGGCTGTCTGAGCTCCGAAGATACCAATTTTGGATAATATTTCAAGATTGATAATTTAAGAAGCTGGCTCACATTTTGCAGCCCCTGTGTGGAACAACTATGTTTTAAGTCGTTTTTCACTTACTAGATCTGCATAGCGAGCAGTTTTTTGAATTGTCGTTTGAACTACCATCATGCAATTGTTGTGGCCATCTGCATAAAAATTGATGGCTATAATGTGTTTGTTGTGATTGCAGTTGGAGCTGAAGCAGAAGATGACAAATTGGAGCTGCTCTTAAAAGAAGTCAAAGGAAAAGACATTACTGAGCTTATTGCATCTGGAAGGGAAAAGCTGGCATCAGTGCCATCAGGTGGCGGTGGCGGAGCTGTTGCAGTTGCTGCTACCGGTGGAGGAGGTGGCGCCGCTGCTCCAGCTGCTGCCGAGGCCAAGAAGGAGGAGAAGGTAGAGGAGAAGGAAGAGTCTGATGATGTAAGTGTCTTTTATAATCTCTTCATACTTGTGATAGTTCTCTGGCATTTGTGGATGATAATTATTATTGCTTGTTGTTGGGTAAATATATACTGTCTCCACACATTCAATGTGCATCAAATATATTCATGTAGTAGTTAGGATCTGATTATCCCTTGTTCTGCATTCTTCCAGACTTCTGCTGTTGACAGTTTGCTTTCAGTTTCACATTTCTTCAATATTGAAAGATTTGAATCTGTGTACTATCAGACAATGATAAATTCATGAATTAATTTGCACTATTGTACAATTAATATTGTAAAATTGTTCAGCTGGTCATTATTTTTTACAGAAGTCATTGTCTAATGCTCCTTATTTCTTTCTTACAGGATATGGGATTCAGTCTATTTGACTAAGCATTGGAGACCCTTTTGTGTACGGAGGATCTTAGTTCATATAGATTTTGGTCAACAAGTAGTTTTTTTAAATTTTTCATGGAACAAATTTGCTGCATAATGTGCAAGAAAAAGTTCGAATTTTGTTTTTGAATTAATGCAATGTGATACCTTTTTGTTTTTAGGGGAAAAATTCAAAAGGTTCCCTGAACTATCACCTTTTACCCAATTGCGGTCAGAATTATTATGATTATCAAAAAGGGTGCGATGAAAAAAAAATTGGACTGATATTCTAAATTAAAATTTACAATTACATTCCAAACATAATATTAGTATAAGATTTAAATTTGTGTGTAAAAATTACGTCATTTGGTTATCAAAAGAGGTCGTTTTTTTTATTTGCACAAAACGATATAATTTATTTTGATAACCAAACGACGTAATTTTTGCACATAAATCTAAGTCATATAATTATATTAGGTAAGGAATGTAATGATAAAATTTATTTTAGAAAATCAGTTAATTTTTTTTTTCATCGCACCCTTTTTAAAAATCGTGGTAGTTCTGATCGCAATTGGGTAAGCGGTGATTGTTCAGAGCACCTTTTGAGTTTTATCCTTTATTTTTATGTAATTCAGAACCTGCAGATTTATGTTTGTGGACTGAACCTTATACCAACCTATCAAATGACTTCTGGAAGATTAGGGAGAAGCAGTACACTGAGGCGGCGTTTGGTTTAGAAAAAATGGAAATAAAATCTTTTATTTTTTATTTGGTGAAGTCTTAAGTTAGGAGAAGAAAAATTATATAGAAAATTTTAATAAAATAAAAAGTATTTGAGTATTTTCTGATGGATTTTTCATTTGTAATAAAATAAAATAAAAAAAGGACTCTCTGTCCTATTTTTGTTTTTCCTTTTTTTTTTACCGACAAAATATGAAATTATATAGACAATATCTTTTTTGGCTGTGTTTTAGTTAAGGGAAAATTCGAGGGTACACATGGGTGGGCGTAATCACAAGAATCACTAGCTACTCATGTACGGTTCCATAACTTTTTCTATTTTCACATTAATATAATTCTAAGACAACTGAATGGCATAATTTTTTATATAGGGTAAACTACAACAAACAAACATGTTTCGAATTATCACAAATTTTCAAATTTGGTAACGAACTTTATAATTATTCAAATTCAGTATTGAATTTTTTAATTATTCAAATTCAATATTAAGTTTTTTAACTATTCAATTCAGTACTATAAACTTAATAAAAGAAGCAATTAGTAGTAAATGAGAAATTTTTTATAGAAAAACAGATTGTGTGTCAGACATGTGTAAAGTTTCAAAATCCTAACTAAAGAGTTTGACTCTCAAATTAATTCTCTCATTTTATGTTAATTGATTCTTTCTATTTAAGTCTATAGTATTGAAATTGAATAATTTAAGAGTTCGATACTGAAATTGAATAATTAAAGTTGGGTATTGAATTTTAAAAAATGTGATAGTTCATAATAAGTTTTGATAGTTTACCCTTTTTATATATTCACAAAAATAAAATTCTTCTTACGTTTCATCTCCAAATTTAAAAACTCCCACTGTTTTTCTCTTCTGCTTAAATCAAGAATATCCTCTCAATTCAGTTGCCAATTTAAAATTTTAATCTTTTAGCTAGATTTTTTCCCCAAAGCGACAAAGATAAAAAAAAAAAGGAAAATAAAATAAAAGATAAGCCCCGCTCAGCCAAAGGAACAAGTATGGGGTAAGCTCCTAGAAGGCATCTTGCGCTAGTTGGTGAGCATAACTATTGGGACTTTGATCGACAAGAATTGCCGAAATATTTTTAATTATACCTTTAATTTCGCAGTCTTTCGAAGTCCTGCTGATCGAATGAATCACATCAAGACAATCACTTTTAACAATAAAATTCTAGTTTGATTTGCTATTGATCTTTCTCACGTATGCTATTAGCTTCAGCAACTTTTGGTGAACGGACAAATCAAACCATTAAGTCTAGACATAACAACTCCACTGTTATTATACAATATTGCACTCCAAAACTATAACTCTGAAGGAGGCCAAGAGACACATAAAGACCAAGTCGTACTAATAGAGGATACCCGGAGGGCGAAACACAAAGTTATGGAGATTGATCGTGGGAGAGTGCGACATTGCAGGGCCAGAACTCATTCTGGATAGATATGATATCAGAAAACACAATGGTGGAACAAAAAAAATGGAACCCTCCCAAACACTTTTATTATGAGCCTTTTATATTCTCTAGATGATCTGTGCAATTAATCCTCTCGTAAACTTGGCAGCTTCTGATCGATTTTTGCACGCATACAATCAAATAGAGAGATTTTCAAAAAAGAGATGCAATGATCCAAAACTCGTGGTCTAAAAGAGAGGGGTGATCCAAACCATACCGGTCTGGCGACTTCACATACAAAGAACATGTGACATAAAAATTCAGCATATATGTTCTAAAGGAGACAGTTGTCATGTGTCATTTACATTAAGTTTTTGGTCTTTAGGATTTGGCCTGTGGAACCGTCACAATAATACCGTTTCATAAGAAAAAAATGATTTTTGGAAAGTGTTTTGATATTCCAAATAATTCTTACAACTCAGACATGTAATGTCCAATGATTGACTAGAGACAGAGGAGGAGGGCCTTGTTTCTAATTTGTAAAGCTTTTGCTGCTCTATAACGTGATTTAACCAGTGTTCTAAAAGGCGCTAGGCGGCCCTAGGCGGTTGGCTTGGGGCCTAGGGACTAATCGGCTAGGCGGGGATTAGGCGGAAGGATTAATCGGATGATTAGGCGGAGTTATATATATTAATAATATATTTAATAATTAATTATAAAATTATACCTATAAAATTTAATTTTATTTTAAAAATAAAATATATAAAATAATTAGGCGCTAGGCGGCTAGGCGGGGCGTTTTTGAACCGCCCAGAGATTAGGCGGCCGCCTAGGCGGCTAGGCGGCCGCCTTTTAGAACAATGGATTTAACTGAATAATTTTTATCTTTTAAAATAATCCAGGCTAACATATACCATCTGATATTGAAGAGGGAATATGAATTTGTAGTATCTTTTCAACCACGTCTTGCTCTACAACGCTTGATAAATTAGTCACATTCCACCGATAGTCATCATGTCTGATGAAGTCCCTAACGAAGGAAGAATCTTTATCAACACCCGATTTCGAAAGCGGAACTTTTTACCAAGAAACCTAGGAATTCAAGGATCTTGCCAGAATTGAATCGAGAGGCCGTCACAAATAGTCCACAAAAACATTCTCTAAACGAATCTCGCCCTGCCAACAGACTTCGCATTCCAAATGAGGATCTATAACTTTTTTTGCGCATGAAGGAAGTTATTCCTGCTAAAGTACATATGCCCTTTAACATTTTAATCAACAGCAAATCTGGGTTTTTTTAGAATCCTCCAACCTTGTTTCTCTAGCATTGCAAGCTTCATACTCTGCAGGTCTCTAAATCCCAAACCTCCATTATCCTTGCTAAATGTAAGCTTATCCGAGGAGACCCAATGAATAATTCGTTTCCCCTTCTTGATGCCCCACCAGAAATTAGATAAAGATGGATTAATGCTAAAAATTAGATAAAGATGGATTAATGCTAAAATTAGATATATGTGTAACAAATAATTAGTCCAATTTTTATAGAATCATTCTGATTTATCCCATACCCTTTTTTACTGTGCATATGCATTGAATGGAAAAGCTAGTTAATGGTCATGGTTCGAATATTTGGGTCATATTCGATTTCAGCCATAAATTCATAGTTTGAATCTCTCCTATGGTTAAGTGTTTTTTTTATTTAAAAAATGGACGGAATCATAAAGTACAAAACATCTTTCTTAACCAAAAAAATAAAAATCTACTAATTTTAGTTACTGTCAAAGATGAAAAGTGAATTTCGCGAACTATATAAATTAAAATGGGATAACTCTCAAAAGGGACCTTTAACTATCACCGTTTTCCTAATTGCGGTCCAAATTATCATGATTTCCAAAAAAGTGCGATGAAAAAAAGATTGGACTGATTTTGGATGATGCTTAAGATCAGTTTGTGTACTTAAATATAATTGATCTTATTAAATTTGTTGAGAATTATTGATGATTGGGAATGAAAAGACGTCATTCTTTTGTGTGCGCAAAATGATATTATTTATTTTGATAACTAAACGACTTAATTTTCACACACAAATCTAATTCTTATAATAATATTAGTTTAGAAATATAATGGTAAATTTTATTTTACAAAATCAGTCCAATTTATTTTTTCATCGCACCCTTTTTGAAAATTATGGTGGTTCGGATCATAATTAGGTAAGTGATGATAGTTCAGAACCCTTTTTGAGTTTTATACCAACTAAAATTTAGATGTTTTCAAGTTACATGAGTAGTTAGTGAAAGATGCGATTTAAGTCGAATTCAATGTAATCCTTCTATTTCTCAAAACATTTGTAAATAGTCCAATCCAAAATTTCATTGTTGAAAGATGTTTAAGTTTCATACTCTGGATGTGAAAAACATCAAGATGAAATGACATTGTTTTACCAACAAGATGTTGACCTAGTGGCATTGAGTGTTGTCTAACAACCCCAAGGTCATGGGTTCAAGCCCTGTTGGTACCGCATTTACGTTTAGATACGCTAGATATGCGCGTGAGCTGGCCCGCAATGAGTATGACCGTACACTATAAAGGTGGAGGGGGTGTGCGGCCCCTGGCCAAGGGGGAAGTGGGGAACACTATCGATCCCCTTAAAAAAAATGACATTGTTTTTAAATTTTAACCACCAATTAGTTACATCTCACGACAGTTGAGGATTTTCTTAGAGTCAAAACTACGTCATTTTTAACTAGCAGGTTTTTACTTAGTTCTATTGAATCTTATTGTATTATTTATATGATGAGTATACTAATGGCTTATTATCTTTAAATATGTAGAGAATAATTAGAGAAATATGTTGAGATAAAATCAATTAAAAATAGACCGTTGCTGGCAATATCAATATTCGTTATTACTCATAGTTCGAATGACTCAAATATACTATCTGTCCTCTTTTACATGTCACTTAATCGAATTTTTTTGTTCATTTTTACTGGTAACTTAACAATTTCAATGCGTATTTAATATCAACAACTACCTTAAAACGTCAAACATTAATCGCTTCTTTATCATAATCAATAAAAAAATTATTTATCACCAGTAATAATCTATCAATTTTACTTTTTGCACGAATTTTTTAAAAAAAACACCAACCACTTACTCATTAAATTTGTTCAATCGCTAGCATTTACTTCACTTTAATCTACTCAAATTAATCTTAAACGATATGTATTAGAGTAAGTATGTTCAAGACATGTTCTGAGATGAAAAATCAGCGCATCCTTTCATCATCATTCAGTTTCTGTACCGAACATTTTGAATAAGCCAATTTTGATTTCACCAGGGACAGCTTCATGTGTGTCGTCATTAATTGGCAACCTTAAAGCCAAATCCTACAAAAGATCCTGCATAAGAGTAGAGAAAAAAAATTATAGGTCGAAATAAATTTATAATCAATAATGAAAGCTTTCTTCGGCGTTCGAAGTTTACTTTTTTTTATATATATTTTATTTTTTGTTGGATGGACAGTTCGAATTTAATAATTTGATTTTGGACTAGACGAAATTGAGGATACAGAAGGTAACAAAATAATACTTTGAAGCTCTCTCCGAGTGTATATTTCTACACTTATCCAGCTTTCAGTAAAAAACTTGTAATGTCCTGGAAATACACCAACTGACCCAATTTTACATACATAGGGCTGATCCTCAGCTTCCCTTGATCACACGAAATTCTTGAAACCCCGGCGAGGAGTCTGATAAAAATTTCAGATTCCTGGCGTTAGGAACCACGACTGAATCTAACCCCTTACTAGAAAGTGCAAACAAAATAAAACAGATTACTCGCATGGATCAGTTCCTTGAGCCGGTATGTATTTTGTCTCTCGTTTGTGCTCAGTATTTTCTCAACAGGCTTCTGATCTGGACAAAGCACCATGTTTTGATCAGCGTCTTGTGCTTCCTCCACCCATCGAAGTACTTCCCGATGACCTTTTTATAGCTGGGCCTGTGCCTCACTGTGTCCCAGTACTGGCAGATATTCGGCCGCGTGTAGATATATTCTTCTTCCAGATTCAGCAGGAAGATGCGAGCCAGGACTGGCACTATCATCACATCCGCCATAGTGAAAACCTCCCCCGCAAGGTACTTTGTTTCGGCCAGACTTGATTCCACGTCATCGAGGAGACTCACAAGTGCCTCCTCGCTCATTCTGATAATATCGGGGTTCTTCAGTTTTTCCTCGGTCTCGTATAGATCCCTCAGTTTGCGGTGGTATGCGCTTGCGAGATCAGGACACTCCGCCATCCTGGCGACTAAGACCCGTCTTATGAACTTCGTGACGGACAGCCTGTGCTTCTCGGGGACATGGGCGAGGGTGAAATACTTGGGGTCCCATTCCTGCACTTTCTGCATCCATTCGAGCACCCGAGGGCCGCTGAGGTTGGTGTCTCCGGAACCGGACGAGACAGCGACTATCCGCTCTATGTACCTACACTTTCAGACACACATATAAATGAACTAGACAAGATTTGGGCACCATTTCATAAAACTGGCGGTTTAAGAAATAGCCTGACATACTGGATTATCTCTATGGTGTTGAAAATAATGTGAGCACCGTTTTGGAAAACAGGAAGTTTTGCAGTCGGGTTTGTCCTGAAAAACGAAGCATCCATGTTCTTTCCGGTGATTGGATTGACATGGTAAGATGTGTAGTCGATTCCTTCTTCCTCCAGCGCAAGCCTCACCTTCTGGCTGTCCAAGGAGTAGGGATGGTGATACAACTGCATCTTCTGATTCACAGCAACTCAGAGAGCACCAACGGACTAGCGAGACTTTCAATCTCCCAAATCAATCTGACAAACTAAAAAAAATCCCTCTCGTAACAGATTCCCACGGTACCGTAATCGCATTCGGAACAAAGCCTGCACCATATTTATCAAACTCGAACTCAATTAGATGTATACAGAAACCTTAATGTTCGTAAAAGAGGCAACCCACACAGCTAAGACATGCCAGAATACTAAGTTGCAGTTGCAGTTTCAGGTATTCAATCGCAAATCGATTACAATTTGCATTCGTACGAATACAATTCAAAGCATAATCTTGCAAAAGGAACATCAACAGTGAAAGATCAACGACAACCTTAAGTTTTGTCGAAGACTGAAAGTCAGCAAGCCTTCACTTCCTTTACAACTTAACCAAAAACAAGCAATGCTCACAACAAAAGCTGTTCTTAATCCACCAAGCCCAGCTCCAACCCAGAAACAAGCCACTACAAAAATCAAATCTTTAGCCTATAAACGACCATGGGGAGCATGATCGGATCTGGGAAACCGCGAATTCCAACAGAGAAAACGAAAAGCTCCATCATCTCTACGATTCATCAATATCCAAAGATCGAAACTTTACCTTAGGGAAACCGACGGAACCCGGCCACAAAATCGGACCTTTGATGATGCCCAGTTCAGGTAATCGGGTGATGAGAAGAAGACGATGTCAACGACAGCTGTCGCTCAGGGATCAGAAGAAGGCGGGCGTCGTCGGAAACGGCGAAAGGCAGGGACTAGGTTGCCCGAGGCTTGCGACAAAAACTCCTGTCTGCCGATGAGAACTGAAAAATGGTTGCGGTTATTATAATTGAAAGATGAGAATAAATGTCAGATTGAAGAAAGTAGTAAAATATTAAGCTTGGGATTTCCCCCTTTTTCATCATCATGAACTACTTTCTACACCATCTTTACATTATCACCCTTCCAGTTCCAGCCAATTATTTTTTTGCCAGGCTATTTTCATCAATAGAAAAACACAATTAAATCTAACTCCGACAAAATTTAAAGCTTGAACGAAATGCATGTTTGTGTCAGGAGTTTGATTTGGCATCAAGAGCTTGAGCCCTTGTATTGTATGTGATATTTCCAAACTTCTTTTACTTCTTGTATCAGCCAGTGACCAATGACATTGCCAGATTAGAAGTGTGTAGCTTTGCAAGAAACATGCTATCTAAAGGGTTCAAAGACTCACCGATAACTATGAGGACGACTGATCCAATCTGCGAACAGGATGATATGACGCCGTAGTCGATGATGGATCAGGAAGCTGAGTTTTGAGGTGCAATTTCGGGGAAATCAGTGGAAACAGGAGGGAGATGTGGATACAATGATCAAGTTAGGAGCTCTGATGTAGAGAAAAAACCCCAGTTGGGAAAATTTTCAGGGTTATGTTTGTTTTGTTTTTTGGTGAAAGAATGGATCGAAAAGTAACTGAAAGATCCTGTTTTACTGCGCCAGCTCCTGGAGCTGTTAGCATTGCAGCTGTCTTGAGGAAGCTTGTTTGCTTTTTTAAGCACAGATCACACCCTGTCTTCCATCTCTACCGACTCCCGCTCCCTTTACATCTCATACATGCCTTAGATTAGGCAATTAGGTATGTATGATCCAGGCATTATCAAACCTCACCTTCCTAGTTTTGGATCCATGCCAATTCCGCAAGAAAGTGAAATAAAAGCACATAGAAAATTCACACCAAACAGCCAGAGTAACTGCTTTTAAAAGTTTCCATGGGGCTCTATGAAATTTCTGTTCAGGAGCCAAGTTCGAACTTCGACGCAGAGCACAGATCACATATAACTACATAAGGTTTGCGAGACCTTAGTAACGGTACTTGGTTGAGTAGTCTTTGGGGGCAATCACGAGACCTCTGCCTTTTCTTGCTCCGCGGTAGACCGTCTCCACAATGTCGATGAACTCCTGCTTGTCTTTGAGAGCCCAGTTGATCTTGTTGTTGTTACCGGTTCCGAGATCGATCATAATATGCTTGTTTCTGAAAAAGAACATGACTGTGGATGGGTCGTACAGTTCGTACATTGTGTTGAAATCTGGCACCTCCGTGATGTCCACCAAGTAAATAACGGCAAAGTTCTTTATAGTTTCAGCAACAGATGCCAGCACCTCATCCATCTGCAGACAGCAGAAGAAATTTTCAGGCTAATAATATTCCTTGAAGAGTCAAGTACAACATTTAGTCCACTGGACGAACAGGCAATAATATCACATTCGGCACGAATCGGAAAAATACCAAGGTTGATGAGGGTAACCGTTTTTCTCAAACACACATGAACCCGTTAGTTTAGGGGAATGGGAAAGAAAAGAAAATGATACCGAAAATGAAATCCCCAAATATTAGATCTTGGTTAAGGATAGAAAATTACCAGAAATTGTCGAAACACTCTTAAATTTAAGTAAATTATTCTCTTAATTTCCATCTAATTTTCTTCACCCCACAACTATCCCTAAACCAAACATAGAATCTGTTTAACTTTCCCACAAATTTTCCTTTCCGTAGTAGCATTTACCCTAAACCAAACAGAGCCTAAAGCATGCAGTAGAAACTACTGATAGAAATGGTTTCTACAAGAAACATTAATAAGCAAGCTTCGAACAATAACACTTATAATAGCTAACATCTACATCCACCACAAGAGCCGGCATGAGCAACAGCAATGGATACACTGATTAAACATTTGTGAAGTAATGTAAAACAGCATCACAGAGTGATTTTTGCTGCAACTTTAGTTGAAACTTTGCTGGTGCTTTCGACACCCAACAACCTAAAAGCACAGATAATACTCATCAGTCTTCGCTGTGCTCTTGAAAATGCCTCATTTGTCAATTATAAAAAACCAGAAACAAGTCTGAAAAAACTTCACTCACAGACAATCAGCAGCTACAATCTTAATCCAAACTGGAAGCCTTAAACTCTCATACCAAACCAACTTCAGACCCTTGAAGAAAATGAATTGACAGACCAATTGAGCAAAATTGACGACGCCCAACACTCCAATCACACCCGACAACAAAATTCGAAACCAAGAATGACGAATTAGGGATCGACGGAAGAACGAAAATTAGGGTTCCAAGATTATTTGGAATTTGTTCATTATTATTATTATTACCTGCATACAAGTCTCGTCCCAGTCGTGGTCGAATCTGATGATGACGAGCCGCTCTTCCTCGGCAAGAATGGACTGATCGACGGCCCAGCCGGAGTGCAGGTGAGGTAGTAGGTAAGACATCAGAAACGATGCTGCGGCTCTTTTCCTGCCCCCATCTAGATGGGTTTTACGTTGTTTTTATTATTACATTTTACCATTTTTTAAATAAAAAATAAAAAAATTAGAAAAAATTAATAAAAATCAGAGAAAATTTTTAAAAAATTATTTTAAAAGAAAAGTCCAAATAAAAAATAATTAATTCATAAATTTATTTATTTTATATTCATTAAAAATAGTTTAGTTATCTTATGAACATATTATCAAATCTGATGAACATAACAACTCATCTCATGAATTTATTATCAAATCTGATGAAAATAGTAGATCATTTGATGAACATATCATCTGATCAACATATATTATCTTATGAACACCAAAACTCATCTGATGAACATGGAAGCTCATTTGATGAACATAACAACTCATCTAATGAACATACCAACTCATCTGATGAACATAACAGCTTATCTAATGAACATAACAACTCATCTTATGAACATTTCGTCTCATATGATGAACACATCATCTGATGAACATAACAGCTCATCTGATGAACATAACAGCTAATCTGATGAATATAACAGCTCATTTGATGCACATAACTACTCATCTAATAAACATATTGTCTCATCTAATGAACATGTCATCTTATGAACATAACAGCTCATCTGATGAACATGGCAGCTCATTTGATGAACACAATAACTCATCTGATGAACATATCATCCAATGAACATAACATTTTTCATTTTATGAACATAACAGTTAATCTGATGAACATACCTACTCATCTGATGAAAGTAATTGCTCATCTGATGAATATATCATCTCATGAACATAACATCTTATCTGATGAACATAAAATCTCACCTTATGAACATAACACAGCTCATGTGACGAACCTATCGTCTCATTTGACAAATATAGAAGCTCATCCGATAAGTTCATCTAATGAACATAACATTTCATCTTATGAACATAACATCTCATTTGATGAACATAACAACTTATTTGATGAACATATCGTCTCATCTGATGAATATATCATCTAATGAACTTATAGCTAATCTGATGAATATATTATCAAATCTGATGAACATATTAGCTCATCTGATGAACATAGCAGTTCATCTGATGAACATAGCTGCTCATCTAATGAACATAACTGCTCATCTGATGAGTATATTATTAAATCTGATGCACATAATATCCCATCTGATGAACATAATAGCTCATCTGATGAACATATCGGCTCATATGATGAATATATCATCCAATGAACATAGTTAAAATTAAATGAATATGAACATAAAATATTAAATTTATTTAGTATTTTTTATTTGAATTTTTATAAATCACATTAATATATATTTTTTAATTTTTCTGATTTTTTAAAACTTTTCGGATTTTTTATTTATTTTGTACTATTTATTTGAGAGAGAAAGTGATGTTTAATGAAAATGACTCAAAAGTACGTCGTTTTCGAGCGAGAGCACTCAAAAACTTACGTTTTCCTGGAAATCGGCCAAATTGATAATCCTTTGTAATTACCTTTATGATTTTTTTTTCAAACTGATTCGCCCAAAATTTTTCCAAACTCCTTTTTAGGAAGTTTTTTCAAACCGATAAACATCAGATCCGCGTCTTAAATTAAGATTGTCTTCTAAAACAATTGTCGGATTTGAATCAGATCCGATTTGTTGAAATTGCAATTTGATCTGATAATTTGAACTTGTGATTTTGTAGTAAAGAGTTGCCATTTCCCAAACGAGACCACCGTTTGAAACAGTGGTTCGAATAGAATTTAAATTCAACAATAACATCTTCTCTCATTCTCTTATTATTTCCATAATCGTTTTCCTAAACATCAGCCTCACCCTGTCACAAAATTCATTTGCTTTTGTAGTCGTCAGATGTAGTTGTCATCTTCGCCGAGTATGTTGCAGATGCCGCAATGAAGAGTCCGATATATGCGTGAAATAAAAAAATAAACATGAAACCTATTTGAAATGCATCAGCCGCCTTTAGGATTTTCTCAATTTTTTGTACGCAAAATACCCACAATATGTCCCTAAATCACTCGTAAATAGTTTTTGGACACCCCATACCAAAAAATACATACCCAAAAAACCTCAAAATTTCAGTTGTGAAATAAGCGATCACATGTAATGATGTATACCTTATTTTCTCTACAGTATTTTATATGTGGACATTATGTCACCATCTCAAAGTAGATTCCTATTATAAGTGGTGAAAATCTAATGGAAGCATATCTTTATCTGGCTATGACTATTAAAAGGAAATTGCTTTTTTAGGGTTCATCAGTTGTAGAAACTACCAGTATTATCATATTCTTGTGGATGTCTTTCAATATGCTCTCGCGGTTTTGATTGTGAGGATGCACTCTATACTTAGGGAATGTGTTCAATATTCTTAGGGGTATAGGAGGTGACATCAATAAAGTATGATTCCGATGACTTTTTGATAATTGAGAAGATAAACACACGGAAATCATAAACAGATCAAAATTCATAAGTTTGAACCCAAAGCCTTAGAGGTAACAGACACTCCATAAATTACTAATCTACGATGGCTTATCCAACATATGTATTACACACTTTGTATCCTGTAGTTCACAAAATTGAAGAATTATTTTCTGATGAAGTATGCTTTGCAATTACTTGGTAAATTGTTGATCCAGTATATATGGGGAAGAAGTTCGCACGACCAAAGGTCTTGAGGATAGCTAGCTTGATGTGTTCTTGTAACTATCGATACCGTGGGCGCTGATTAGCTTAACCAGCAAGAGGGTCTCCTCCTCCCTCACGGCATACTTTGTTTTAGCTTCCCAAGAAAATTTTGGGCGGTGGCAGTGGTGACGTCAAGGGCGCTACCCGCATTCGTTGCACTTGTGATTGTAGGCGGCGCCTTCCCATGGTGATCCCTTGATTTAGGGGAAGGGCATGCATTTACACCACACCAATGGTATACTGTTTCAGAAACACATTTTTATGTGACAATTATTCAACTCTAGATTTAATCAACTTTACATGTCCAGATGAAATTCAATTTGTTAAATTGTGCATAAGTTGTTTGATTTTAGATGACATAATTACAGTCACATTTTCACTTTAAAAAATTAAAATAATATGAGATATGTACTTTTCAATACAGTTGGGCATCAAAAATCGATTGGAAAAGGAACCAATGAAATAAATCTGTTCTCAAAACCATCTAAACGAGCAACAACACTGTGAGAGTTAACTGATTTTGTTTGAATGATTAATAGCTTGAGTTTGAGCCATTTAAGATCATGGAAGGATAAATCGACTGACAATTCGTTGAATTCTGTAAGTTTTGACTGAAGAACATGACAATAGAGAAAATTCCAGATGCCTAACTTTCGGAAAATTTTGAAAATAAAGGTATTGAAAAATTTCAAAAATGATATACCTTGAATATTTCTGATAATTTATTGATTCGATAAAGGCATATCGATGCCTCCTCTCGGATGATTATATTCTCCGTCCCCTTGGTCATCCTCCAAGAAGAGTAGGTGTAGAGACGGCAACATCTTGGCAAAAAACTGAGATCGGCCCCAACTGTGTTTTAGGGTTTGTGAAAACAATTGTGTTTTAGGGTTTGTGAAGATAGTGCAGACAATATGATGCTTTGACCAATATATATATATCTAAAATTTTGGGGTGAAATTACCAACATACCCTAGTTCAATTCTATCTGAATTGGCCGCACTTATCAAATTAAGAAAGAGTACACTGAATCTAATAAATCAAACCATTTTGATTAATGCTCTTTATTAAGACAAATACTGTCCTGTATAGCACACAACATCAGAAGGAGAGAGAGTGGAGACTTCTTGTTTATGTTTCGTTCTTAAGGATCTTTCTTCTGATATAGAGAAAACAGTGGAGGGAGATAAAAAAAAAATAAAACAAAATATGATTGTAGATTTCACCAAAACCTTCCAATGCTTCTTCTTCAGCTCTTTTGGCTTCTAAGACAGCAAGTGTATATAGAGTGAGACAGCAAGAAGAGTGATACTGTCTTCATTAATTTTGGGTTCTTAACTGCGGGTTCAAGTCGTTTATCTAACCACTCGGCCCTAGCACTGCCGGTGTTTGCTATTTCGGCTGGACTCTCATTTTGAAGGCCTCTGCATGAGCCTCCGATGTTTGCTCAAACCTTGCTATATCTCTATCCATTGGCAGGTTAATTTAGGGCTGTCAATTGGATCGGGTAGACCCAAACCCTCCCATACCCATTTTTT
This sequence comes from Kalanchoe fedtschenkoi, assembly GCA_002312845.1. Taxonomy (NCBI): domain Eukaryota; kingdom Viridiplantae; phylum Streptophyta; class Magnoliopsida; order Saxifragales; family Crassulaceae; genus Kalanchoe; species Kalanchoe fedtschenkoi. The sequence continues at coordinate 846,861 of NQLW01000098.1, forward strand.
TAAGGTTTGAGTGTATCTATTTGGGTAAATGGATCTTTTAAAAAATAAAAAATAAAAATATTTCTAAAAAATAAAATAAAAATTAAAAAGAGCTACTTTTAGAAAATAAAATATAATTGACCATATCAACTTAGTAACAGATAAGCCTGAGATTTCCAGCAATGTAAGGTGTCCAATGTAAGTAGCTAAAGTGCCTGCCCTGCCCTGCCAAATTCTGAGCAATGACTTTTTCTTGCCACTGACAGATGTGATGAGAAGCTATTCCATGAATTAGAACTATACAAGGGAGATTATGAGAGATACTTACTGTCTTCATGAGGAAAGGAAGGGACTTTAATTGGTTGGCGTTTGAACTGGAGCAACTTTTCCCTGATCTTGTGGAGCTCATGCAGAGCTTGTCCTGTGCCAATCCTTAAATATGGGTTTTCAACTGAACAAGCAATGCCGAGTTCAGTTAGAGCCACAACACCGTCCTGGAGTGTTTGCTCTGTGTGACCCTCTTTTCCTACATTATCTAGGTGGATATCCATTTCTTCAAGTAACTGCAGATCCAAAATCTTTATCAGCGAGGACTCAGAGATTGCTGATGAACAGAAGGTATGAATGTTGATGCCGTCTTTGAAAATTACGTCAGTTGGCTTCTTTCCAGTGATCATCTCAAGAAGTAAGATTCCGTAGCTGTACACATCTCCTTCGGTCGACACACTCCCACCCATTCCATATTCTGCATAGAGAAAAAGGTTATTGAGAAAATCTATGTCGGAACATGGAACAGCTCATCATCTCGAAAAACTGTACCAGGACCTAGAATATGAAGTCCAAGAGAAAAAGAGAAGGAGAAGAAGATTAAATTTGTTACCTGGAGGAACGTAACCGACAGTTCCCTTGACTGCAGATGAGCTACTTTGACCTTTACTGAAGTCATCAATGACAGTTCCATGCAGAATCTTTGCTAGTCCAAAGTCTCCAACATGCGCAACCATGTCGCTGTCAAGAAGAACATTGCTTGGCTTCATGTCACAGTGAACTACCTGTGGTTCACAGTGATGATGGAGATAGTCCAACGCAGAAGCAAAGTCAATTGCTATGTCCACTCTCTGACTGAGTTTTAGGTTCCTGGACACATGCAGCCAAGTGTCGAGATTCCCATTGGGCATAAGTTCAAAAACCAATGCCATGAAGTCGTTTCCTTTTGAGTCCAGGCTAGAACAGTAAGATAATATCGGAAGAAGGTTTCTGTGTCTGACTTTACTGAGGACCTTGCATTCGGCTAGGAAACTCCTCACTGCTCCACGGTTTGCGAGATTCATAACCTTCACTGCGATCAACTTCCCATCTCCCTCAAGAGCGCCTCTGTAGACCAAACCAAAGCTGCCAACGCCAATCAAGTTGCGTGTTGAAAATTCATCAGTGGCTTTAAGAAGTTCTTTGTATGATAATCTTGGAAAGGTACCCAATTTGTTCGAAGGAATGGACAGCGCAGTTGTCTTTGATCCCAAGCCCTTCCGCATGAGTAAACAAAGGAGCACCACTGCAAGGATCAAGCATGCTGAAAGAGTGATTGCTGTTCCTATGATGGCCTTTGTAGACATACGCTGTTTACTTATTTGCTTTTTAGAGCACCTAGGTAGTCCCAACTGTGGTAATCCTCCACACAGCCTCTTGTTCCCTTGCAGATAAATTGAGCTGAGATTAGCAAAAGGTCCTTCTATTGGGACTTCACCTTCAAGTTGGTTGAAGGAAACATTGAAGATCTGTAGGTTAG
>NQLW01000098.1:855474-882303 GCA_002312845.1 Kalanchoe fedtschenkoi
GCATCAGACATTATAGCAAAGTTGTAGACTTATTTGCTCATTTTTCTACCCTAATATCTATTCATTAAAATTCACAACTTCCTGCAGATGCAGACTTTACTTACTTTTTTTTTTGTCCCCGAAAGTTCTTCAATCTAATTCACAGTTTTCACCGTGGAAATTAGGGGTGTACAAATTTCGGTTCGGATCGGAAAATGATCGGGAACCGGATCGGACCGAATGATTCCGGTCTGGTCTTTGGTCCATCAGTTTTGAAATTTCGGTTTCCGGTCCGGACCGGTTTGAAAATGATCGGGAACCGCAGCTGCGGCAAGCTTTGGTATTTACTTTCTTGCGATCATCTGAAAGATACATAAATTTCCATATCCAACTTGATTTATATTTCATTTTGATTATGTGACAAGTTCAGTAGAAAAATTTTTCTACCAAAATGAGTGAAATGACTAATTCATCCTCATTACCTTAGTTTCCATTTATTGTCAATTTCACGCACTAAACAAAAGCTTTTCTACAGAGTCCCTTCACCCTTTTGTTTTGCATATCAGCAAGAGCGGGAGAGAAAAAAGAAAGCAACAGGTAATTGTTCTTTCTGCTACTGCTGATTTTACTAGACCCTGCTGCGGATGGCCCTGATCTGAATTTTGCAACAGGACATGGAGGAGGTACAAAATAGGGCGCAATCGGAAGCCCACAACAATGCCGACAAGATGCGGATCATGGGGAGGGCTCTGAGCTGCCCTGTCTAAATAGCCGACATGGACCCTTCAAGGTTCCTTAGAGACCTGATCACAGACAAAGGAGACGAAGGATGGTATGGTCATAAATCACAATGCAAAAGCATTTATCTCATCCGGAGACCAGCCCGTGCCAAATCTCGTCCTGCCCTCCACGAGCCATACTTTTGACCAATCACTTGAAAAAATCAAAAAAAAAAATTATATACGAAAAATCCCAAGTAATCTTTTCGACTAATCCAGCACCACGTCCTGCTGCTGACATGATGACCTGAAATCCCGGCGTCAAGAGTCTGGACCCACTTCGTCCCAGCACCAACCTGAAAACCCCATGTCAGCAGTAAGATCAAAAAGCCGCCTTTTGCGCCTGCACCGGCCTGCCTTTTCCATAACCTATTCGGCTCCAGGTAGTGGAGCACTTGGAGACGAGAGGTGCGCCAATCGTTAAAGAGTGGACGATTGATGCTGTTGACTGCACCTAACAATTCGAGAACGCACTCTTCTGGTGGCAGCTTGTGGCCGCCGCACGCAACTTCTCTACGTGCGCAATCAATTTTATATTTATACTCAATCACCTCTGGACCACCTTTATCATACAATACCCTAACGACACGTCGATGTTGACCTCTGATTAGGAATTAAGCAATACCTTAATGCTCTGTTCCTGCTCTGCTTTCAACTAGTAACAATTTTATTACCATCAACTTACATCAATCTCGAAAGAAGAGTATTTACTGGATTGTGCTTCAGGCTGACCAGACCCAGAACAGAAATTTGTGGCTTCTGAGGTACCTTGGACCGCAAGAAAGTCAGACGGAAGCTGGCCCGACGGCCTGCAAGTCTCGGCTGCAGTTGAGCTCTTTCGGCGCTTCAAGATTTCGCCTTCTCCAGAGCCCGATATCCTCATGCTTGGGTTTCGTCGCGTTGACTTCGTCAATCGCGACCTTCAGCTCTTCGATCCACGACTCTGATTTTCGACCCGAGGCGAACCGGTTCAGAGCGAGCGCGAGCGGCTCGGCCAGCGGTTCGACCATCGAGCTCTGCTGCGCTCTGAGGCTCCTGCTCCGGAGCTTCGATTTCAGCGGAGGAGCTTCGGCTTTACTCGGCGGAGTCTTCAATTTTCCGGACCGGAAAACGTCCCGGAGTCTCGTCCACAGGCCGGAGTTTTTCACTCTACGATCGGATCGAATCCGCGACGTTTCCGACTGCGTCTTCTTGCTCTGCTTCCGCTCCGACGGCTTCGTCTTACTGTTCTTGTCCTTCTTCGGCCTCACCCGTCCCGTGCACGAGACCTTCGGCGACGACGGCTCCGACGCCGCCTTACCGCCGCTCGAGAGCAGCCTGATCGCGGGCGGCGCGCGGCGCGGCTTGGCTTCGGGAAAAGACGAGCGCCGCTGCGTGTTGGGGATCCAGATGATCGAGTCCTTGGACTTCCTAATTGGCGGCGGCGGTGGCGGAGGCGGCTTGTGCGTGCTGGCGCCTTTGGTGGAGTGGTTGCGTTCGAAGAAGGCGTTGCGGTCGAACCAGTCGAGCTCGGCGTCCCTGGAGAGGCGGATGGAGTCGGGCGGAGAATCGGGTCGGGTGTGCGCAGAGTCGGGTTTGGGAATCATTTTTGCAGTGATGAGAATCAAGATTGGCAAATCGAAGGAGATTGGAGCGAGAGAGAGAAATAATTCTGATTCTTGGAAACTCGGATTAGAAGATGTATTTATCATGCGTCAAAGGCTTCATTCTATATAAATAAAATATTTTATAAAAGTGATTTTTTTGTGGAAATAATCGATAATGTACTTTTTTTTTTTTTTTTTACATATCATTTAACTGAATTTTTTATTTATTTTTATTTATCACTTAATAATTTTTAATGCGTATTTAATATCAGTAATTACCTTAAAATGTCAAACATTAATCACTTCTTTATCATAATCAATAAAAAAATCATCAATAATAATCTACTAATTTTATTTTGTGCATGAATTTTAAAAAAAAAACACCTACCACTCACTCATTAAATTTGTTCAACCGCTGGTATTTACTTCACTTTAATCTACTCAAATTAACCTTAAACGATATATATTAAAGGACGGAAGGAGTATATTATTAATCGAGACACATCACTTTGTTGGATAATCAAAATGTCATGTATTGATTTATTGACTTTAAATTTTTTTCTTTTGACATTTTAAAGCTCACCGTAGGAGTTTAAGATAATTCATTATCTCTCAATTGCTGCATTTTGATTCTAACTAAACTTTTATGTTTTAAAAAATATTTATATGTACGCGTATAAATTGTTAATTAATTATGATTTTAATAACTTGTCTGGCAGCAAATTATTTGACTATTTGTGATTAAATTATAAACTGCCACTTTAGTCATTTTTTATTCTACTTTATATATTTAGTTCACTTTAAATTTAAATTAGTATATGACTTAAATATTTCTTACCAAATAAAAATGTTTGAAATAAAGTTTTTGAAGAAGCATAAATATTGAAATACTATTCAAAAAAGTGGGCGGCTGACTGTTTTTTATTTACCGTCAGCGCCACATAAATCTTTTTAAAAACGCTGCCTTAAAATGAATTTGACCATTAAATTCTTAATTGCATGTGAAGAATTCTCGCCTTCCAATTAACATTCTTTTTATCTGCCATTTCAATTGGTGATTTGTGTATTTTTCAACTTCTCCTTCAATGATGTTATGTCCAAACTAATAAGCTTTGAAAATATTTTGTATTCCATTCTCATCTTTAAAAAAAGTAATTTAAATTAAATTTTCCTCATTGAAATCAAATTTTATAATTGTGATATTTATCTGTCACTTAGGTATTTTTTTTATTAGACTTTTTTAAGCCTCGATCTTTTATAATAATCAGCATTCAGTAAATCGGTCGATTTTAAAAAAAAAATTATAGTTTAAAAGGTTGTTACATTCCTTTCTTATTGGACATCTTATACATTCAGATGGTATGTATGAACAGATCAAATCTTATAAAATCAAAATTCATATAACTGAGCTTTTGCTTGTTCTATATGGAGTTTCTATCAAAATTTTCAAGATTCTTCGTCTACTTATTAGTCTTCCGATTATAATGTGCTCGACCGCATGTTATGTTGTTGGAATCGTACTACGTTTGTTTGACCGTATATATGATTTTAACATGATTTTTGCATATGTTTGGACTTGATGGGAAGTTATAAAACATGCTTTAAAAGTATTGCATGGAGTTACTGAACTTGTTGAAATGTCATGAAGCATAACTGCAATATTTTCTAAGTGAAATTTGATACATTGAAATGAGTTACACGATTTGTTTGAGGCAGTAAATAAATGATTTGACAATTATATTAATCGAATCACAACTTTTGTTGTATATTCTTGTTTTCTCTTAACCACATGTAAAATAAAATATATTAAACATGATTATATATTTTAATCATATTTTGAAGTTTTAATAATAAAAATGATAAAATTAAAATATATTAAGATATCCAAGAAAATGAATTAACCAAATGAAAATAAATTATTCATCAATAAGAAATTATAATTGATCTTACTAGTTATTATCAAAATGTTCAGATTCTCATAAAACATTCATCACTTAATTTTGCAAACATCTTTGATTTGCATACGGTCCCAAATTCGAATTACTAATCAAAATAGTTGTTTTGAACAGCGAGCTTCGAATTACTAATCAAAATAGTTGTTTCGAACCGCGGCTCGTCTCGCTGCAAGCGTAGTTGTGAAATGCAGTACGACAGTATGACCTTATCAAATGTATATGACAATCATTCAAATAAATCGCAATTATAAAATGTTGTTTTAATTAACAAATTATAATTCACAATATCATATTAAAAACTGAGATAGAAAAACAGCATAAAATAATTTAGTAGATTTTTGCTCACTTTGGTTTAATTTACTTGCTTGTAGCATCTAATTTCGACTCTCTGAATATTGGGGGATGTAAAATTGAATAGCACGATGAGGCAGGCAGCCGGCTGGCTGGCTATCAATTTCCAACATGAATGTCAGATGCTTGGAAGTCTCCCCACTCTACCGACATCTATGATTGTGCCCTCCTTCCATCTCTTACCCAGAAATTCTTAAAAACCGGATTTTAAACTATAATTGTTTTGCCAATTACTCCTACGTTCTTACATGTCGTTTAAGATTAATTTGAATAAATTAAAATGAAGTTAGTGTTAACAGTTGAATAAATTTAGTAAGTAGGTGGTCAATATTTTAAAAAAATTCGTGCAAAAAATAAAAATGATAGATTATTACTATTGAATAATTGATTTTTTATTGATTATGATAATGAAGTGATTTAAAATAGTTATTGATATTAAATACACATTGACAATTGTTAAGTGATAAGTAAAGTGGATAAAAAAAATCAATTAAGTGTAATGTAAAAGATGACATATGGAGTATAGTATGAACTATTCACACTATTTGAAAAAAGGTGTAAAAACTTGGAATATCTTATAAAATAAAATTTATAATGGCATTCCTAAATTAATTTTAGCGTAATAATTAGATTTGTTTGCAAAAATTATATTGTTTTATCGTCTTATTAAATGATAGAGTTTTATTCACATAAATAAAGATGTATTTTATACTCATTCAAGTCAAATTTTCAATGAATTTAAGATCAATTGTATTTAATGAATTCTTAAATGACATCCTAAAATGAATTAGAAGTTTTTTATCCACACCTTTCGACAATTAAAACTATACATGAGGAAATGATATACTCTAATGACAGGAGTTGGCACTACACATTGAGTGAGACAAAAGTGACAGCAGAAGCCACGTTTGACTCCAAAACAAACATCATTCACTGATAAGAACGGAGGCTTTTGAGTAAGACAACAATAGGACACTTGTCCGTACAGCAGTCACATACAGCCAGCATATTACTCACAATCACACATTTACGTCGTTCCAACAATCATCATACAAATGTCTTAGTCACCAAACTCGACAACAACTTTGACTGTCAAGAAAGCCGCCACCTTTCCTTTTCTTCCTGGTTCCAGCAGCCGGCAGCTGCCACAGCCCCTCTCTTCAACTTGCTACCTCCTACTGTTGATCCGATTTACCCTCCCGTTGGCGCTGGGGGGCTTGCCCTTCTCAGCAGCAGCAGCCTCTTTTAATCTGAAGCTGGGGGCGCTGAGGGCGGGTGGGCTCAGTTTCATGCTGAGGTTCCGGCTTGATTGGGAGGACGGTGATCTGGGGTTGAAGAACTTGATCTCGGGCTCTTCGCTTGACTCGCTGGCTTCAGATGCGCCATTGTGGGTCGGGATGCAGTTCCTGGGATTGGCAGCGCTTGCATTGCAGTTGGAGAAGCTTTGGTTGCGTGCTTGGCTCATTGTCCCCTTTGGAGGGCTTTTGAGAGCTTCCGCATAGGACATGCTCAGCTGGCGGTGGAGTCCGGTGTTGTCGGATGAGGCTAGGCTTGACGGGGAGTCCACAACTGAGTGTTCCCTTTCTCGGAGTGTCCTGATTATCAGAGTCCGCAAGAAGTTCATCACGTGGACTGCGTACTTCAATGCCGTCAGTGGATCTGACATCTGCAACACAACAAAGCAAAGTTGATGTTTCGGGCATATAAACACTTGAGACATCATGACGGCTGTGAGCGAAATCCAATCTAAATTCACAGTCATAGACTTCGAATCTCCCATCATGAGGGTTGTTTGGTACTCACTTGTGTCATGTTGGGTGCAAAAACCATGGCAACGTTGCGGTCATTCATCTTGTTAACATGTTCCATCTGCACAACATCCGCCATCAGGTTGACTGTCCAGTCCAGCAGAGCAGCTTGAGTCGCAGGCAGTGATTTCACAAGTTTTGTGCACTCCTCTTCGCTGTGAGCTTGCATGACCTGCTCTGGTGGTAGAGAGTCCAGTATCCCAATCGGTAGCTCTCTGAACCATGTCTGATTCGATCCACAAGAAAAATGGTGAAAACATGTTAAATATCCTCGACCTGAATTAAGAACAAAGTTTAATGAGACTGAGATCTGAGTTCCGCACCTTAACAAGGCCTGCCAGGCAGTGGACATCGATAGACTCCGGCACTACTCCCCTGTTCAGCTGATCCCTGACATACTCATCTTGGCTGGTTCCCGCAGCAAGTCTGAAAATCCCTTCTGCCTGCAAAATGCAAAATCAGCGCTCAACTGTTCAACTCCAGAATCTGGGCGCTACCAAATGCATGTTTTTTCAACATCTGATTGCAACATACCTGCAAGCCACCAAGCGCATATAAGCGCTTTTGCATCATCAGGAGTATCGTGGGAACACAGTTACCTCTGGAGTCGAACGACAATTGCATTGAATCTGTGGATACTCCAAAAACACTTGCACTATGTGCACAGACACAGGCGTTGAATCAAGTCACGAATTAGGTTTCATTAATCATGCCAGGAAAAAGCTTTTAACAATGCAATGGCAGACATAGCAGAAACATAGGAGATTTCCATTCGTTATCACACCAATCCCAGGTACAAATATCTGGTGTAAACAGTTTCAACAGCCTCAATATAAATCTTGATTACCTGGTCGTAATCATAACGTTTGAGATAATATCAACCATCTAATCTATTTACAGTCAAAGTAATAAGTATCTTTAACTGGCGTGCGCAGATAAAGAAAGAAACAAGAGTGGAACATTAGCCTAATCCTATGCCCACTGATAATAAAACCAAGAAGGCCCACCCCGCCAACAAGAACAAGAGCTATTGGATTCATCATTACCTGCTAAGCCTAATTAAGGATATTCTAATCTACAAGGTGCGTGAAAATAATCTGAGTCACTGACACCGAAAAGCGATGCATTTAGGAAACACAACTGCAGAAATTTGGGAGAAGAACGACCATAGTTAGATTAGTTTTAACTAATCCCGAGACATTATTTATCAATCTGCAACCAAAAGGTTGAATATCTTACCGACAATGTCCAGATAAACAGGTACATGAATATACAAAAAGAGGCACAATGGACATCGTGGGAGGATAATTTATCGAACAAAAAACAAACATGAAAAGGTTGTCTGAGTAGAGTATAATGGAAGATTTAAATTAAACAACAGGGGCTTGAAATTGCAGGATATGCGCAACAAATGACAGATGAAATATATGTAATTGGATTCAGAAAATTATAATCAAGAGTTCAGACCTGAAGGGTAAAACAGAGACAGTGTGAGCAGAAATAAGGAATTAGTTGTCCTTGGGATATAATGAATCCATCAGATTCTAACCTGGCACTGGGGGGCTTCCTGGGAACCTCAGGTTCAAACTCAACAGGCAAACCAAGAAATCCATCAAACCTGTCGAACGTAACATGAGCTACATGCCTCACGTTTGTCGGCAACCCAATCTTCATCTCAATCTCCATCTCCATTGATCAGCACGATGTAATACCTCTCAAAAAACTTGAACAACTCTCAATGACTTTACTGCACCCACCAACTCCAACCCTCAAAAAAAAAAACCAAAAGCAACTAATCACCCAGATCTCCTACTCCTGTAAAATGGAGGAAGAAACTCAGGAACCCTTGTTAATGCCAGTGAGGGTATGCAGATATGAGAGGGGCGCTTGCCTTGAAAAGAAACTGTTGGATGTTGGCAAGGCACATGCCAAACTATGTGTCCGTAATGATGGACCCAAATCTATGGTGCGGTCGCTTGTCTCCGAATGTTGCAGTCTTTGTTTATTGGGGTTTCAGGGTGGGGGAGATTACTGGGAGTCATCCTTTGAAGGTTGGAGTTTGATTGAAGGAATGGTGTCAATGGATGGTAGGACGTGGGTGTCACCACCTTCTGCGTTTTTCTATATTCTTATAATTGAGCTGGCTTTTATTTGAGTTTGAAGAAGCAAGAGGAAGTAAAAAAATAATGTAAACAGAGAGAAACAGGAAAACCGGGGTTGGTGGGAGAACAGGGAGAGTAGATGCATTTTTTAAGATCAGAAAATCAAGATGTGAGCTCAAAAATGAGCCAAACAGGAATTCATTACAAAAAGATGCACATGCGCAGATCCTGATTGATCTGATAAACCAGTAGGAGTGTTTGTGAATTTCCTATGAATCAATCTGGGGGTACAAGTCCAGCTTCACATTGTATGAAAGGCTTAATATATTTTACAGGCCAGCGTGATTATGCGGCCACATTTTTGTAGGTAGAATGTATATACAGGAAGGCGAACCAGGGCATTATTTGCATGGTGAGTGTATATGGGGTCCCAGTGTGTTTTCGGCAAGATTCGTGTTCACTTGGTTTATGGGGATACTTGTTTTCTTTCAACTTCAAGTGCAATCTCATTGCGTCGTTGAAAAGGAAGTGTGAAGGGTGGGTTGTACTGCAACCACATGGACAAGGGGCCAGATGTTTTGTAAAAGAATTGCATGAGCCATATGCAAGTAACAGCAGCAATAAATAATCATCAGCATCGATTGAAATTACCTGAGCAATTTCCACTGGTGAACTCTGTTTCACTTGGAACGTTCCATCCTTTCTCAAGGCATCTCGTAACTTTAACTCCCGGCTAGCAACTTCTTCATCAGTGACAAAACCTGACACATTCGTAACAGAAGTCGGCGGTTAAATTAGTCGCTGTTGGGATTCTACTTTAGTTGATCAAAAACAGAAACTATCAATAACTGTGCTTCTGCTTTTGCTGCTAATTAGTCAAGGTCACATTAATCATTAACTTCAGCATCATGATACTCTCAATGCATGAGGCCCAGCACCCACAATGGACAGTTTGCAGGCCTTACAAAAAACTAGCTCTATATAATTTACAAATAATCAAGCAGGGTTGTCACAGAAAATGGTTATGGACTAGTATACCTACTCTGCTAAAATCACTATTTATTTATTTATTAGCAAGTGATGTGCTAGTGAATGCAAAAATTTTAATGCACCTTGTTAGGGTAGAGAGGTCTCTCATCTCTCCCGGCACGCACAACGGAACATCAACACGACACACACAAATACCATCCACTAACAAATAATAATATGAATAAAGAACTCAAGAAATATACAATATTTTTAACGTGGTTCAGCTCTCAAAAAAGTCTACATCCACGATCACCACTATTAATAGATATGTATTACATGAATGAACGTCATCTGTTCAAAACTCTTAAATACAATAGATTTTCTTTAACAAAAAACCTACACAAACTCTACACTACTCAAGAAGAATTCCTCCTGAATTCTCCTTGAGAGCACTCTCACTGCTCTCGAGTGGTTCCTACCACTAGGACATACTATTTATAGGGATACTAATACTAAATTAAATAAGATTCCTCATCCTACCAAAACAGCAATTTAGTAACTATCTAAAATAGAGTTCCTCAACTTTCAATTAATTTGATTATCTTTTCTTTCTTCATATTCAGAAATCTGGTCAATTCTCAACACATCTGAATAAGCTCAATGTTAAATCCCAAAAGGTAGAAGGTGTGCAACTAGCCAACCAGCATGGACTGAGAAAGCGTAATAATTCCACTTAAAAACTTTGACACTAGTAAATCAACTGCCATGCTTTAAAATTTACCTCAATCAAGGAAACTAAAGCATTTACTTATTTTGAAGTACCTGAAAAGGCTACAACCGCAAGAATCCTCCTTGGGATATATTTGATACTCACAGATGGGTTTTTTGGTAGGGGCAAGTCAGCTCCGTACTTGGATGGCATCACAAAAGACATTTTCCAGATTTCTTTATCATCCTCCTACACATAATTAGTGAGCTTCAATAATATAAACAAAAAGAAATAATACTAAATATTAGAATACAATTTTTCCTTCTCGACAAGCCTGCTTCAATGAACATGTTGGAGTAAGTATTGACATAATTTTCTCATTCCGATAAGTAGGAACACAAATATAGAAAACGAATTTGGAGATGCAATAGGTCAAGCATATTAAGTCACTCAAATGAATCATATCATTACGAATACAAAAAACCATGAATGTTCCAACCTTGAAGAAGGATAAATGCAAACATTGAGTAAATACGTATACCACAATGAGGAACTTAGAGGTAGTACCTTCCTTGTTATAACGGGCGTCGTCATTTCCATTTTCTCCCCGTCTGATGAACCTTTACGCGTAAACACAGGTGTTGTCATCTCCATCTTATCCTGTGTGGTATTCTGGCAGGACACCGTACGGTTACAACCGATAACAAAGAAAGCAATTTACGACCATAGGTATGAAACTACATACCTTTCATATAACAAAAGAAAAAAAACTACCTTACCGAACAGGTATTCCGCTAATGCATTGAAAGATTGTGATGCGCCATTGAAATCAAATCCAGACTTCCCAGGCATCGTTGTCTCGGCAACGAAGTAAGGCTGCATCATATTCAAACACAAAACTTCCTCATTTCACAAATATATGACGCAAGTACAATGCTTTTACTATCGAAGCAACTTATTCTTGCAGCAGAAACAAAATAAGACTTCTCTAAGAAAGAGCCTGAGCCTGAGCTTTTGCAGATAAAATGAAAAAAAGTTGAACCTCAGGTAAACCTGAACCAATTGATACTTAAGGTGTGTTTGGTTTAGGGAAAATTTGGTGGAAAGGAAAATTATTTTCTACTTATTTGGTTTGTACTAAAAAATGATGGAAAAATGCTAAAACATTCTTTATTTTAAACAAAATTTTCTTCCTATTTTCCATCTAATTTTCCTACAAACTTTCATTCTCATTTTCTAACAAGTTTTCCTTCTCATTTTGTACCAAATTTTCCTTTCCACCAAATTTTCCTTAAACCAACACATCCTTAATGATCAACTACTTGCTTTTCACTTTTACTTCCAAAGTTTCAGATTTAAACAAGTAAAAACTCCGCCACACACCTCCACCTCTCGTATCTCGTACTCATCTGTGCGGCTCAGGACTTTGAATTTCACAGTTTCCAGATCAGGAACTACAAATAAAAGCCAAAAGCCCTAAATCAAGTCAGTCCTGACTCCTAGAAAGACTGCACAAAACCACACAAATCACTAACAAGCTTGACGCAACTGGTGGCTCAAAGAACACACCCGACATCAGAGCCTCCTCCAGATTTCGACTCTCGAACCTCTTCGGGAACACGTACTTGGCCGTTTCAGTAACCAAATCCGCCAGAACTGCAAAAAAATCCAACACCGAGTCAATCCCAAAGCCGAACCGAAGTCGCGGAAACTGAAAAGTCGGAGACGAGAAACGGAAACACTTGCGGCGCTGGGACGTGGACGCGGCTTGCGATGCGAGAGCGATGACGAGGGAGGCCCGGGCTTCGAATCCCGACATGGGCCTTCGCTGCTGCGCTGCGGCGAGCGTGGAAGGAGGCCTGCCGTTGGCTGAGGCCTTAACGACGATCGATGATGACGTGGAGGGCGCAGCGAATAGTTTTGGAGGGCTGCTGGAAGCGAGAGGAGACGAGGTTGATGATGACGGTGAGATGATGATTGGAGTTGGAGAGATGTGTAGAAGCATTTTGCTGGACGTCTCTGCACTTGCTTGGCTCCCCTTCTGCGCAGTTTGAATCTATTATAATCCAGCAAAATAATCGTTCATTTTTTTTGTATTTTTTGATAATATAAAAATAAGAAATAATAATTTAGTTAAATTAAATATTATTCTAATTTTTTTATTTCAAATCAAGATACAAATTAAATGAAATGTATGAAAATTTTCATTTTACTTCTGAATATTATTTCTTTCAACTTTTCCCAAGGTTTAGATGGGGCTTGGTGCTATTGAAACTACAATAGGATTAAAACTGCTAAGAAGATCCTTGAATGAAACTGAATATAATCAACTATTATAATTTGACTAATTAAAAAATTTAGGTAATAATATTATTAATCAATTCAGCTCAATGTCCATCCCGAGACATTACAGTTTCTTTGTCCGATCACTTCCAAACAAAAAAGGTACATTTTGCGGTAGAAAATACACTGACTGAAAAATTAGTGGTGAACTTCCGACAAGTTTGTGGTCATTTTACGTTTAAAATTAATTATTCTGTGAATAAAAAAAATTAAATAAACTATGTTCGGAAAATGGACGAAAACTTACTTGAAATGTCGACACATTACCTTGCCAATTTTTGTCCAGTTTCGACCTTTTTCTATGTTTGCAGAGTCTTTACCCACAAAATTATAAGAGTGGCTGAAAATTCTTCGAGTGATTTTAAAAATTATTATTTTAGCTGAAATTTTACCGACAAGCAAAAACCAAAATCGGGCTCGCCATTCTCTCGATCCTCCACTCCACTGTTGCCGGCAAAACCCACTCTCTCCAAAACCCAATCTCCAGTCCGCTACGAAATCTTAGTCCACTTCCTTACGACTTTCGTCTGTTATGAAACACACCAGCCTACCTTCGCCCGCTAGAAGCCCTAATTCCGACACCGCCCAAAACCCCCCTACTTCCGTCACCCACTACGTCCAAATTCTAAACTCAACTACCGACTCCGTCTGCCATCAATTTTAGTTTCAAAACCGCTAAAATAGGATTTAGTTTGAATTGTTTAAATGTTAAGTTTGACATAAAATCAATTTTAACATAATTTAATTTCCGATTTTGAGATTTTGAAATGACTTTAGTTTGAAAACCTCAAGAATGGCGCAAGAATCATGTTTAAGTTGTTTAAATGCTCATATTTGGCATGAAATCAATTCTAAAATCTTCTAATCTTGTATTTTAAAATAACTTTGGTTTCAAAACCTAAGACTTTTAAACTATACCCAATATATTTATAAACTAAACTTAAAACTTACAAACTACAACTTAAGTCTGGGAGACTCAAAGTGTGCACAAACTAATTTTGTAGCTTGTAATTCAAAACCTAAGTTCCAAAGCTAAAATTAAATTTAAGACAGACAACCTAGCATGTGAACCTCCTAATCAATTTAAGCATGTGAATTTATAAAGTAGCGGTCCACCTTAGACTCGACGATCCCCTTGTTTTTTCGCTTTCATCTTCATCGCCATGTAGACATCGAACAAGTTGAGGTCCTTCTCCTACTAGACTCTATTCATTAGCAACAAAAATAAGAGTAGTTATTTTCTAAAATAAACTTAATAGACATAAAAAATATAAAAATAGCTCAAGTTAAGTCACTTCACCATGTCCCTCGTGTTCGAGTGCGTCCCCTTTGATCCGAAATGATGGGTCACGGATCTCGTCCGCCGACTGTGCTAAGTTGGTTCTGTCGATTATGATGTTACACCTCATGGAACTCTGGTGTCTTCATCTGCTTGATCATCTCTTATCAGAAGACTTTCTCGATGAAGTCGGATTGCTCGAAGCTGGTCCCACAAGCGGTGTGGAGTGAGTCTGATAGAATATCCCAATCCACTTCGCCTTGAATCATTTGGAGATCTTTAAGTCATCCTCTAATCGTCAAATGTACTTTGTATGAGACAAAATCTACGTGATGGATCGGTAACTACATGTTGGTAAAATGTTAACTCTTACTTAAATCTCTAATAACCTTAAACTTGTCGAAACACCTCTCGCGGATTTTAGTTAAAACAATGGAGCTCTTGATCCAGGGCCAACTCTAGTAGAGATGCATGATCGGGCGCACCTTCCTTTTCACCTCATTTGGTAGAAACCTGAAACAAAAGTTCCAACAAAAATTAGAAAACAAGTTGTTAAACTATAATTAAATTACATTACACATCCATAAATTTAAAGACACCAGTTATGTCTGACTTACACAGTAAATCTGCATGGATGATAAATATTTACTCTGATTCCTGGCTCCGCGCCCGGTCTCCCTAAAATTAGATGTTACCCACAAGAAGTCGAGCCCAGACCTATTGGATCCGTTCAGTCGACATGCCTTGTGAGACAGGAAAGCGCGACATACTGTATAAACTCAGAGATCCGAAGTCACCGGACAATTGATAAGTCCTGTGATGAAATTTTGACTGACCAGATCTAACAAGCGATACAGAAAGACGACACCCTAGGGAGGTAGAGCTTGAAAACAGGGGCATTCTCCTACCGCTCGGCCTCTGGATAGTTGGGGACTCATTGCGTGAGGTCTTATCCTTCTTCCGAATGGGGAGTAGAGAACGCATGACTGCAAATTACATCAAAATCTATTAAATTTTTACATAAACTACACAAAACAAACTAAAAACTATTAAGAACTATTCAATATAACTAGAACCATAAGCCAAACACTTCTTTAGAATTTTGAGTAGTTGTTGCCTTAAGCATGGGAGACGCATAAAATGCATTATTGGGACAAGTATATAAAATTAAAGTCAACGAATAAAGTCAAGTTTAGCAGAAAATGAAGACAAGTTCTACAACACAAGTTCAGCAAGTTCAGTAATGCATTTAGAAGTCATAAACAACATCATAAACTCAGCAAATAATATAACACAAATTTAGAAGTCAGCAACATAAACTCTTCAAATAAGCTAACAAACACAATGAGCTACTAGATTATCATATGTTCACACATGAACTCAGCACCATGGATTCCAAAACAAAAATAAGTTAATTAGAATTTCTGAGTCTTAATTGGGGATGCCAAATGGAGAGGGTTAGCTATTGGATGAGCCGCTGTGGCAAGCAGTTGGCTGCAGATGAGCTGCTAATGGGTTGCGGAAGGAGAAGGGCTGCCTACCGAATGGGCTGAGGATTTCAGAATTTAGGTGGGTTCCCGGGGAGTTCGGAGCGAATAGAGGAGGGAGGTAAAAAACAGATGTGTCCGATTTTGTTTTTTACTTTGCGACAAATTTTTGAGCAAGTTGGCGAACAAATGTCGCAAAGTGGCCATAATTTGTCGGAGAACTTTCAGCCACTCATTTTCTTGTCTCCAGCAGACTTTAACATGAAATCCTTCAAAATCCAATCAATTTTGAACGGTTTGAATGGGGAAGAGGAGGGATTTGAAAGGTTAAAATCCCCCTAATTTCTTCATTTAAAAATTCAGGAGTAATGCAAGCCGTCTACTCCACATTTTAATCCACTTCAGCTGGCCGTTACTAGTTCTTGTTCACACTGTGCCAGGCACATATTAAACGAAAGCTTTTGCTGCAAGTTATAGTTAAAAAATGAGGAACCGATCAAGAAAAAAGACGCGGCTGCCAGACGGTTGATGCGATTAAGGACTGCAAGTAGTTCTACTCGTCTGCTCCGCCAACTTGTTACTCCTCGTCAACTAACCTAAAAGCTCCAAGATCCAAGCCAGATAAGTGCCAAATTGACACAACTTTATATTCTTAACCAGCTTTCTTTTAGTTCCTAGGTGTGTTACCTATTGAAAAGCTCGTGCTTTCATATGTATTCGGTTGACCTTCCCTCTGACCATCTTGACTTTCGCTGCGAACGTCTCAGAGTGACACCCAGACAAAGATGCTCTTGCTTTTAGAGTATGGGAGCGTGGGCCTGCTTATTCTCTTTTCTGATGTTCCTATCCCTGCCAGCCGTCCACTCATCCAAACACACCTTTTCTTTCTGATCATGGATTCCGGAAATGCCCAACTGAGTGATCCAGGATTCACATTCCTTTGGCAACTAGCAAAGTGGCCGAGAAAAATCCGAAATTCCAAAGAATAAGTGTGGATTCGAATGTCTTCTTTCA
Source organism: Kalanchoe fedtschenkoi (assembly GCA_002312845.1). Taxonomy (NCBI): domain Eukaryota; kingdom Viridiplantae; phylum Streptophyta; class Magnoliopsida; order Saxifragales; family Crassulaceae; genus Kalanchoe; species Kalanchoe fedtschenkoi. The sequence continues at coordinate 871,836 of NQLW01000098.1, forward strand.
TCGGAGATAATGGGAAATAAAGTATTTATAAGCAAAAGAAAGAAGAAAGAAAAAAATTTGTTTTCAAGTTATGAATTTTAAAGAAATACTAAGAATACAAAGGTAATTAATGTCATTTGAACATATATTTCTTTTTTTTCCCTTTAAAATCCATCCAAATCGCGTGGAATGAAAATATTATTTACTCCTTCTAATCCCTCGAAATTATCGAAACTCTTTGCTTGAAAAAACTCATGAATAATCTTTTCCTTCCTTTTTGTCCTTTTCTCTCCTAAATATGTTTTAGGCTTTGTTCTTAAATTTCTAGAGAAAAGATTTGAAATGAAATGAAATGAAAGAGATAACTTTATACTCTATTTTCTTCCAAATTCCTTCAAATTGGTAGCGAAAATGAGATTCCCTATCTGCAAATCCCTCCTTATGAAAATTTAGGAACAACATTTTTACTTCAATTTCTTTTATTTCCTTCTCTTTATTCTAAATTAACATTACCTGTTTCAATTGAACTAGGGAGACTTTTGAAGTCATGAATAAAACACTAGTTGAAATTCAACATAGATTAAAGGCCGACAAAACCAGAGGTTATAGTGAAGTGACGAGAAATTGCCAGGAAACAAAAAAAGATCCAATGGCTTGTTGTTGTTGTTGTTACATGTTTGGTTTGTATGCATGAGAGTTGCCGTATCTACACGAGGAGGAGCAAAAATCTCAAAAGGAGAAACGGCGCCGTAGCGTCTTGGCAGCGGAAGTGTTGGAGGGGAACATCTGATCCAGGAGTATGACGACGGCCATCCCGAAGGCCGGATCCACGCCGGGCTGAACCACCAGGCGGAAAACATCGACTCCGAAATCCACGCCCCCCACAGGCGCCTCCTTCCGCTTTATCTCCGCCGCAACTCTCCGCTGCTGCTGATCGTACACCACGCACCTCCTCTGACCGTAAGACCCCTCGACCTCAAACGACGCCGCTCCAGCCGCGGCCGTGATGTGCGCCAAGCATTTCGAGTTGACCAGGCTGACCTGCTTCCTGGCCGAGAACACGGGCGGATTATATTTACGGCCCGCGCTCTCCCCCGCGTACACCACCCAGTTTTCCCCGAGGCTCAGCTTCTGCCGACATCGTTCGAATTCGAATCAGAGATGCAAAAAACACGTACTTATTCGTATCAGACATGTTCAACCAGTGCATGCGTATACCTTGCGGCGGAGGGTGAGGAGGGGTAAGCCGGAGGCGTCCATGAGGAGGATCTCCTTCTTGCTGCCAGCGGCGTAGTTATCAACTCTGTACACCAGGTTTCCCTTGCTGTCGAACACGGTGAAGCCGCTGCAGTTGAACAGCAGCGACTTCTTCCACACCGTCAGCACCACCGCCGCTTCCTCCACATCTCCTCCTCCTCCTGCAACCGCAGACGGTGATGATGAGGAGATTCTCGATCTCGAATGTGAGCCATTCGGATGCACCTTCGCCATCTGGGTTTAGGTTAGCAGCTAAGAAATCGCTGTCCAATGAGATGAGTTGTTTATGCCCTGTTGTTGATACTTGATAGCCAGTCCCATTTATATACGCCAACTACACGCATCAAGTACAGTTGTTAGATAGCAATTAAGGCTCTGTTTGGATCATGTCAAAAAGTCTTTCAGATTTATTTTTTTGAGGAAAAAGTCATACAAATTTCTAGAATCACAGTAGTAAGAGTCTAATCCCAAACGGCTTAGTAATATGACGCAGTTTTGATTTTTTAAAACTAATTCATAATTGTCATGTGTTAAATAGATGAATGGTTGATATTATTTATTTTAATTATATACTTATTAATGGATGATTAGTTACTAAAATTATAACGAGCGGCATACTCCCTCTGTCCTCTTTTACATGTTACTTAATCGAATTTTTTAGTCTTCTTTTACTTGTCACTTACCAATTTTTAATGCGTATTTAATATCAACAACTACCTTAAAATGTCAAACATTAATCACTTCATTATCATAATAAATAAAGAATACATTCCTCACCAATAATCATCTACCAATTTTACTTTTTGCACGAACTTTTTCAAAAAATTATTAACCACCAACCTATTAAATTTGTTCAACCGCTAGCCTTAACTTCACTTTAATCTACTCAAATTAATCTTAAACGACATGTATTAGAGGACGGAGGAAAAGTTTGGTTTGCTTTCAGATATTTTCATGATAAGTTTGGTTTGCTCTTTGCTTTAAGAAACATATGACGGTAGAAAAATTTAAAGAAAAATATGAAGGAAATAAAACATTTTTGGATTTTATTTATTTTTATTTTTTACTTTTTCTTTCATAGATTATCATGGAAAGTACTGAATTATACTTTTTATTGATTTCTCTCAAAATTTTACATTTAAACCAAATAAGAATCTATATAATATTCTATGTCATTTTTCCTGAACCAAAAAATCGTAAGGCTTTGTTTGATATATAAAAATGAGAGAGAAATAAAATGCGAGGAGAAATAAAAGAAATTCTATATTTGATTTAGAAAAGTAGAAACTTAAAAAAACATAATTTAATCACAATAAAAAAATAATTATTATTTTCATTATAATTCTTAATTAAATAATAAAAAATTAAATTAAATTTACGGGAAAAAACATTTTCTTTCAATTAAATTATCCCACTTCCTTCGAACCAAACAAAGCCTAAGCAAATAGAAATGATTAAAGGATAAGACAAAATCCTCCCTGGAAGAGAAAATGTGGTGAAGAGAATATAAAAATCGAGGAAACTTTATCTTTACTCCAAAGTCGAACAAGCTAATAATTGAATAAATAAAGAGGAAAATTTGTGTGGTTGAGATGCATAGTGCGGTGGAGAAAGAAGACAAGGTGTCCACTCAACTCGAGGATGGATTCGGTCTTGCGCACAGTTTTACTGTGATAATAAAATAATGTCCTATAAAACGACATCGTTACATATATTATTATTCAAAACAATACTGTTTATAATTCAAAATGATATTATTTTATGTTCACAGCAAAATTCCTGCGCAAAACTGAATTTATATCCTCCGTCTGGATATCATATTTTTTTTGGTGGGGCGGCCGGTCAGCAAATATTTGTCTTAAACAAATCGATTGACGTTGGACGGTTCTGTTCTTCGCTTTCTGTCGTCTGAACTTATCTGACCAATCACTCTGGAGGCATTTTCTATGTGTGTGGATGACTTTTGATGAGTGTTGTGGAAAAAGCATGGATGAGGAGGGGTGGCGCATATATACTCCCTCTATCTTTGTTTAAGATCAAATTCAATGCATTAGAGCTAATGGTGAACAAATTAATTAAACATGTATAAAAAGTATTTTTAAATTTTGAATCAAATGTCAACTGTCACTGGACAAATGTCCAGCTTATAAGAAGAAAAAAATGTTTTATATTGCATTGTTGAATTATGATTTATAAATTTATAATTTTGAATCGTGTTAGAGATATAATCTAATATGAACCGATTCAAAAATTTAACATGATATCACATCCTGTGGTTTGATATAGGATTAGTATAATGTGGGACACGTGTAAAGGCGAAATAAATGAGTGAAGACATCCTGAGTGTAAATTATATCGAGAAACGGCGAAAGTAGCTCGTAAATATACGAGTGCTAGCAGGTGGAGTCAAAAAGACTGAGCTGGTGACAGAGAAAATAGATTGGATCCTAAGAGAGATTGAGAGAAAACACTTACGAACAGGACGCATGCCACATAAAGGGGCATAGCGAAATATTGATCGAGATAGAGAGTATTGTCACTTAAAAATTTGTATTACATCTGTTGTAAGGAAAATAAAAGGTGATTTATATTGAATTGGTGAACTATGACTTACAAGGTTAGGTTTTTGAGTCTCGCTGGATACAATCCAATATAAGCTGATCCGAAAATTAAACAGTTACTATTGTAAAAAGACTTCTTTTTGGATTATGATTACGAAGTAATTAACTTCTTTTTTAAAAGATATGTGACAAAATTAAATGCGCATTTAAATTGTTAAGTGACAAATAAGAATAGACAAATAAATATTAGTTTAGTACAAGTAAAAAATGACTGCGAGAGTATATGCTAAAAACACCCATCACACATGGCTTCAACAAAAATGGCGCCGTTTTAAGGTTTCGATCCACTCACATTGTCCATATAAGTTATAAAAAATACATAAAATTTCAAAATTTAAATAATGAATATAATTCTAAAAATACTTTCAAAATATATTTATAAATATTACTTCCGTTGTCCTCTTTTACATATTATTTAATCGAATTTTATTGTCTACTTTATTTGTCATGTAACACTTTTTAATGAGTATTTAATATCTACAATTACCTTAAAAAATATTAATGATTTCATCATCATAATAAATAAAAAAACATTTTACACCAGTAATAATTCATCAATTCTAATTTCTATACAAAATTCTAAAAATATATATATTAAATTCTTACTTATTAAATTCGTTCAATTGATATGATTAAATTTCATATTAATCTACTCAATTTAATCTTATACGACATGTATATCAAAACGGAGGGAGTATAAAACATAAATATCGAATTGATGAATATAAGAATTCAAATGACCAATAATAGTGCTTTTCATTTAATAAATATAGGTGCATTCTTTAAAAATATAAACTTGTACGTGTGGTTAATTTTATGATGAAGGAGAATGCATGTTTAATCAATTGTTTGGAGAGATGAATGGGTAGGGGACCACATTTGACGAGATGGGCCGTGTTTGTAATCTTTCATAAACTTTCACTTGCTCATTATTCCCCCATAATGATGATATAGACAAATTGTCAATCGGCTTACAAAATATCAAACTATGATTTATCTTTACATACCAGTATTGGAGTAGTAATATCCATCGCCAACTCTTACAGAAATCAATTCGGTTTGGTTCCAAAAGAATACAATTCTTTTATTTTTTGTATTTGTTGTTTATTTTCAATAATACTCCCTTTTTTTTTATTTGTTTTGCTAACATTAGTGTATTGGGATGGAAATCTGCTGCTGTTGCTAATAGCCAAATGTGCACGTCACCAGTCCGCTGGCCACAGTGGCGGATTCAGAATTTTTTTGTCAGGGATAAAATTATCTAATCAAAATTTTGATGAAATAAAACTAAAAATTTAGTTAAAATTAAACATATAAATTTATTATATATATATATATTTTATTTTTTATTTTTTATTTTATATAAAAATAAGTATTTTAAATAAGATTTGGGGCGACCGACCCATGGCTGGCTGGCGAACATCATATATACAAGTGTGGAATGAATAATTGAGAAATCCATCTTTATCTTTACTAATTGGTGAAATGTGTTGAAAAAAATCCGCTAATAAGCGGTTTTGGTTTTCTCAGACTCAGTCAAATTCCATGCTCTCTCCTCTCCTGCCCCTACAGCATAACTACAACATATCCAACCCATCACACGCTCCAACCTATTCAACCCAGCAGCTGCTTGACCAGCTCGCTCTCCTCCGCCTCGTGCACCATCAGATTCACGCCCATGCGTAGCAGCAGTCGCTTCACCACGTGGCCCATGCGGCAGCCCCTCTGGCCGTTGCGACGTGCATTGTGAGTTGGGACTGTGAAAAAAGGAGAGGTTTCAGACAGTCAAAGAAAAAATCTAGTAGCAGGAAGTTGTAAGGTTTGATTAGCTTGTGCAGATGGAAGGCCACATCTTCAACGTGAACCAGGATGCCACTCGGAACCTCAGTGGAAACAAACCTGCAAAACCAGGAGGCCGTAAGGGCTGTGTTTGGTTTAGGGAAAATTTGGAGGAAAGGAAAATTTAATGGAAAATTAGTAAAATTTATTGTTTGGTTTAGATGGGAAATAGGAGAGAAAAAAAATTAGGTGAAAAATTTGATGAAAAATGTAATTCTTATTTCTAACAAATCAATTCAATTAAATTCAATGTATCTCAAACAAATAATCAATTTTTAAACAAATTCAATGTATTTCATCACATTTAATCATGGAAAATGAAATGGATTCTAAATAATTTTTTTGACATTTTCCTAATGAAACCAAACAAGAAAAAATTAGATGAAATCCTTCAAAATTTTTATTTCCTTTCTATTTTTCCTCAAATTTTTTTTTTCCATCAAATTTTCCTTAAACCAAACACAGCCTAAAAGAAAGAGAGAGTTTCAACTTTCATGCTCATTGAGAAACTACGTACGGGGGAAGATGATGGCTGCTGGCTGCACTTACCAAGGCTTGCCTCTGAGCTCAAACCCTAAGTTCTATCTTAACACCTTGTCTATCAGATGCCACAAGTCCATCCCCATAATCTCTACAGGTGGCAGCAGCTAATTCATTAACCGACTCCGGCCCACATGTTAAGCTTGAAGCTCTTGATCACTCATAGTTGAAAGCTCTACTGGAAACTGGTCTCTGATGGATGAGGAGCAATGGGAAAACCATTTATGAAGTGAGAAAAGGATGAGGAGCAATGATAATAATTATTTATTTATTTGATAATAATTAAATAATAATGATAATAAATAAATAATAAATAGAAGATATAACCACTCAATTGGAGCCCAATAATAAACCCAAACAAAAAAAAAATCCTACGTCGGTTAGGGTTAATAGACCGACAATGTATATAGGGAAAACTACAGAAAGGGGGTATGAACTACCACAGTTTTACAAATTACGGGTGTAACTACCATTTTTTACAATTTGCAGGTTTTTCAATTTTAGGGCTGTTTTGTAAGTAAATATTTTTCAATCAAGTCCAGATCTAATTTAAACTAATTACAAACTCACCCTCAACAAAACTAACCTAACCACCCATTCATTAAATTTGTTCAACCGTTAGCATTAACTTCATCTTAATCTACACTTGCTTACATTAACATGGGTAATTTAGGTTAGATTAGTTTTGTTGAGGGTGAGTTTATAATTAGTTTAAATTAGATCTGGACTTGATTGAAAAATATTTATTTACAAAACAGTCCCAAAATTGAAAAATCTGCAAATTGCAAAAAATGGTAGTTACACCCATAATTTGTAAAACTGTGATAATTCATACCCCCTTTCTGTAGTTTTCCCATGTATATATATACACGTAAGAAGTAGAAGACAAAAAAAACAAAAGATAGAGATCGAGTGGAGTCCTGTGGAGCGTGAAAAGCTTGTTCTTTAATTATGTGTTGTAAAACGTGTTGGTCTATTAGTTTTGAGTGTTATTTAACAATTTCAAAGTTTTTGATTCAAGTCCTGTTGGTACCGTATTTATGTTTAGATAGGGTGAAGGTGCGCATGAGCTGGTTCGCAATGGGTATGACCGTACACTATCAAGGTGGAGAGAATAAGCGATCCCTCGGTGCATGAGCTGACCCACATGAGTATGGACGTACAATATCATTGTGCGATCCCTTTTTTTTTAAACAAATGAATTTATTTTTATGTCCAAGAAAGACAAGCTATAGAGAAGGGAAAAGACAACCGATTGGACCTGACGATGCTCTTTAATTATTGTTGTTTACTAGTTGAAGAGTGGATGTTGGCATAGGAGTGTACGTTCCATCATGACATAGAACCTACAACATGTGTTAGTGGGGTTATCAACTCCTAAATTAAAGGTAATTGCATTAGTTAATTAGGGACTATTATGGTTAAATTAGAGAGAGTAGCTAGTAGGCTAGCCAAAGGATTAGTCACACATGTAGGATTATTTTAACTGTTGTAAATATTATACTCCGAACCAACTTGACCATAATCTGTTATGAGTTTTAATTCATTGTTGTTATTACCATAGGTTAAGAACCGGAATTGAATTTCAAGATATACAATTTCAATTCTAGTTGAGGTGAATAAATAGTTCATGCGTATTTCTTTTCGTACAAAATTAATTATGTGATTATTAATAAAAAATATTGAGTATAATACGTACATAATATATGTCCACGTGGAAAAGTGAAACTATTATATTGAACATTAATTCATTCATGTGCATACACACTGCATCATATCTGCGACGTTTTGTTTACCCGAAAAGATAGCGCGTTCTGTTATATAAAAGATTTCATGATCCGGATCGGCAGTGACGACCGTCTAGTCAAAAAGGACTTACGTCGCAGTGCATGTCTGTCACGCATTCACGTTGCATTTGACATATACCTTTTTGATGTGATATAAAAAAATACGTGTGCTAATATAATGATAAATAAACCCCTACATACATAATAAAAGTACGAACTGTGAGCGAGCCACACGTTACAAATAAGATATTAATTAGGATAAAAGAAATCCCCCATTCAGCCCGCCTAATACGTAGCGAGTTGTTTACTCACAGAGTCTTTTGACTCACTTCCAATATTTAAATTTTCTTTTTCAGTAGCGACAGTGTTTCAGTAGCGAGTTGTTTACGTTTGGTTGCAGTCCTGTTATTAATAGTAACGAGATAAATAATCCCACATAATTTGGAGGGATAAATAATTCTGATGTTTAAAGCTAAAATCTATTTATTGGGATTATTAATACGTATCCTATTTGCAACCAAATACGTTACACTATTATTAATTATCCTATCTGATTATTAATCCGGACTATCAAACGTGGACTTATATTATTATTATGGTGTAAACAAAAAGAGTAGAATTCCATCCTTATGAATTTATTATGGTAGAAGTAATACAATAGGGTATTTTTTTCAATACATACAAAAAAAAATTAACAATTTAGTGTTTATTAAGGTATTTAGTTGCTTCAGGTCTTATTTTAGTTTTTATAATGTTGATTGAGCTGCAAATATCATGCATTTGTTGTAGGAGGTTCGTGGGAATGATGAAATAGTGAAATGCCAAAATCAGAATTGTTTTAGCTTGCAGAAAAGTACGGACTTGCTGCTACAATATACAATAATGAACATGTACTCAATTTATTATAATTTTTTTTTGATATTTAAATGATTTACAATTTGAAAATAAATATAACCTGTCAAAAAAATAAATTTATCTAAATATTTTAGATGTAATCAGCAATTTTTAGATAAAAATGAACATATAAAAATTGAAAATTTATTTAAACGCGTTAGTTGCAATCCACTGACTATATTTGCATTTGTTATTTTGTCACAGGTCCTTTTTTATCTCGCTATTTTGATTTTTTATTTTTTATTTTTACTATATATTGTCTTAGATTTAGTTTAATATTTAAGCTCTAATTATTATATAATTTATTATTTTTAAATTTTCTTTATTATCCCATTTCACTCATTATTTTAATATAAATCTAGACAAAGCATGATATCCACCCCTTATGTTATGCGTATCATATAAATAAAATAAGCATTATTGTAAAAAATCAACAACTCTGCATTTATCAAGTAATATTACTCATGTTTTTAAATAATGCTCGTGCGTTTCTCAAAAAAGTTCATATCTTCTAATATTCTCACACGTACCATTACATTTTTTTAGAATTTTATTTTTCTATAATGTATGCTGAGCTTAAAACTCTTAGAAATTAATGATACATGGTATGATATTAATATTTAAATTTATAATTCATATCTAGTTATCATAGATACTAGTACTATCTAACTGAATATTTTAAGATTTATGTGGATGATTTTTTATATTTAATAAAATTAACTGAAGAGATTTACCATTTCTTTCGTATTTAATGAAATCTAAAAAGAGATTTACGTGGTAATTTCGGCAAATCCGCTTTTGACCGTGACGGATTCCTCTTAACATTCTAGTTCTAGTGATGGCGGATTTTGTTCATGCTAATGCAACAATCTCAAGATTTTTTCAAAACTGTATGCTTTACACGGATTATCAATTCTATCCTATCAATTGTTTTGTTTTCGATAATATTCTTTTTTTTTATTCTCATCTAGATTGATATATTAAATGTGTAGGTAGTAACAGTGAATTGAACGTTATCATAAATCGACAGATAGGAAATTGAATGGGTCATTTTCTGCTACCGTTTTCGAGAAATTTATATATATATTAAAGCAGAAGCGGAGCACCCAGAATGCTCCATTTAATAAAAATTTTACATGACGAGCTCTTCTTAATTCTCTCATATTTATTTTATTTTAATTTTATTGTACTTTTTAATCAAAATTTAATCCTATCCAAATTAGAAACTCTATCAAAATCAACTTCTATCAATTCCACTTTAGAATGGATCTAAACCTAAACATTATTAATAAAAATCTTTATTTTAATTTAATTATACATCTTAATCAAAATCTAATCCTATCCAAATTAAAATTCTAATAAAAATTCTATCAAAATCGAAATCTGGGCATTATTTACAAATTTTTTATCATCATTTTCATTTATACATTATTATCTTAAATAAGAAGATAGAGTTTAAATATCGAGGAAAATTCATGGATAAGTAAAGCTTAATTTTTTTAAAAATAAATAAAATGAAACATTATCATAATTATATGTATACATATACAT
>NQLW01000098.1:884203-939958 GCA_002312845.1 Kalanchoe fedtschenkoi
TTCCTCCTAAACACAGCTACATTAAACCTGTTTGCGGCGAGCATAGCACTACAGCGACTGGGAGCAAACAGTAACGACAACTCCAACAATGGCCGATGAGGAGCGGAGCCAGTTTCCGACCGGACCCCACTTCCTCCAGCCCGTCACCTCCGATCTCGCCACCAATTTCGTAAACCCCGCGACCCCGCATTGCGACCGCAATTTAAAAAGATTCAATCTTTAAAATCAAAACGGTAACAAATGGTTGATTTTTGCGCAGTTGATTCCTGCCGATTTCTGCAAGTACTTGGAGGGGCAGAGAGGAGAGGCGGCCGAGCTGAGGAGCCGGCGCAGGCGGCGGCCGTGGCCGGTGAGGATCGTGGGGAGGCGGATCGTGGATGGGTGGGAGGAGTTTGTGAGGGAGAATGAGTTGCATGTCGGTGAGATTCTGGTGTTTAGGTATGATGGGGGTATGTGTTTTGACGTCACTGTTTTTGGCCCGAGCGCATGTGAGAAGGAGTTTCCACCTCTGGCAACTTCACCAGCAGCTGCTGATGAAAACCTAGAATTGGAAGAGACAGCAGCCATTAGTAAGTGTTCCAATTTGCAGGCCAACCATGATGCTTTCAACATTTAATTTCATAAAGATTGAGTTTTTAGGACCCCCAATTCCTCCTAGTCTGCAGGCCTAGCATGATGTTTTCAAAATTATTTTTCATAAAGCTTGTGTTTTTAGGACCCCCAATTAGTCCTAGTTTGTGACAATTAAGGTGATGTTATGGTATATGGTTGTCCATGTTGATATGAAACTACATTGTATTTGCCTGGAGCCCTGGGCACAGTGAAATTTTGGGGCTGATAAATCTTTGTTGAGTGATTTTTAGGAGGAGATGGGTTGAATTGTCCACCGCAAGCAGGCACCGACAGCTATGTGGGTACAATGAAGCCGTCTTACTTGAGAAGCCTGGTCAGTCATGCGGCAAGTTTGTAACAATGCGCTGCGTTTTCCTTTTTGTAGCTGGCATTTAGCTGTGAATGAGGGTGAGTGGGGATTGTTTTGCATGCAGTTCTTTCCGGTGCCTTTCATTTTGGACAACCAGCTGAAGAAGGCCAGGTCAGGAATAGTTGTCAGAGACGAGAAGGGAAAATCATGGCCTGTGAAATTAGGCTTCAAAAAATGGGGTAATGCTGTGTATACTAGGGATGGTTGGTACAGCTTTATCAAGGAAACTGGTATCAGGGAAGGAGAGGATTTTGAGGTTCGAGTTATCAGTCAAGGAAGAAAACCGGTTCTTACCTTCCGCAGTGAGTTTGTCGCTTGATTTGCTATTGGGTTTTTAAAGTTGTGAACTGGGGCATTACTTGTGATTCGTTAGCTTATGCTGTTTATGATTCACATTATGCAGGAATAAGTAATGAAGAGAATTCTCGAGTATCGGAATTTGAGAATAGACAGAAAGCTGACCAGGTTTCCGAACCTAAAATTGAGCCAATAATGAGACAGATGGCTGACCAGGCTCGTGAACCTGAAATGGAGCCGATGCCTAAACCAGCAAATAGGCAGGAGGCCGAGGAGGTTCGGGTTCCTGAAACCGAATGGGTGGCCACACCCGCCAAGAACCAGAAAACCATTGAGGTTCCGGTTCCTGAAACCGAATGGGTTGCCACATCAGCAAAGAGACACAAGGTGCAGGGTCACACCCTTACGGAACAGAAAACCGACTCACCAAGAGCTGTACGTTGCACATATTTTTACGCGACTTCAACCTGGCCCATGATCGAAAGGTCCAGACTGGTGAGACCCTCTAGACTACTAAGCCATGTCCTTATGTGAGTTCATTAAAATTTATGGATTGATTATTGAGCTGGAGCTTTGGCTTACTCGCTGCAGGTTGTAGGCGTAGAGTTTGCAAGAGCAAACGATTTAATCAACAAATGCGGCAGCATTATTCTCAAAAATCAAAAAGGAGAGCCATGGGCGGCCACCTTAAAGTACACAAAGAAAAAAACTCAGGATAGCTACTACATAAGCGCTGGCTGGAAGGAATTCGCTCTTAGTAACGGCCTGGGAGTGGGATGTCAATTCAAGCTGGAGATCGAGCAGCCAGAGAGCGACACACTTACTTTCAAACTAAGCGGTCAGTGTCTCAATGCGATCATATCATCACTAACCCCGCTTTTGGTAGCAAGTATTAAGAATGATTAGGATCATTGTTTCAAAAATAAGGATGGCTAATAATTATCCTGGATAAATTTCATTTATTTATTCCGATACTAATTATACCTTGATATCAGGTATCACTACCAACATTATGTAAATATATATATAGGTGCATTTTCATTAATGTGATTGATAATGTGTTGACATGAGCTACTACTCGGAATTGTTGCAGAATGCCTCCCTGGGAAGTTAAGAGTGGGGGACAGTGCATGACCAGACCGTCGCGCTCGGATAGTGTTCAACAGGTTCTATCACTAGCTGTTGAGCTGGCTTGTGTTCTTTCCGTAAATATGGGGTTTCTAGTTATGCAGATGCCCTAGCTCGTTTCGATAAATCTTACAGTAACTTTAATTTTATGTGGTAGTTCTGAGATACAAACAAATTTCACCCAAAGAATCATCTCCAGTTCTGTTTATTGGTAAAGAATCCAATCACAACTTTCCTCCAAACCCTTTTTTTATCTTGTTTTGGAGGTCCTTGCTAGCTGCCCGTTTAGGGGCTGGAACTATGCCATATCTGTGGCAAGAATTTCCTACCTGCTCTCCAGGCTTGATTGCATTTACAGGCTTTAGAGCTTTATGTGGCCCCGTTGGTCGAAGATACTTATGCAGAGTTAATGCGATTGACTGTGTACTGACATGTATCATATTACTACTCGAATTGTTGCAGAATGCATCCCTGGAAAGTTAAAAGGGGACAGTGCGTGACCAGACCACCTTCCCTGCAGATCTTCCGATATGATCAGCAGGTTCCATCACTGGCTGTTGAGCTTCTGCTTCACCTCACAGCCAAGGCGTCACCTTTTCTGCCAACCCATTTTTTTCTCTTGTTTTTAAGGCCCTCGCTCGCTGCCCCTTACAAGGACTAGAATTCTTACATCTGTGGCAGAATTTTCCACCTGTTGTCCTCAATATATAGCATCTGAGTCGGAAGAATTAACTTGGTGGCATGGTTTGCACATCTGTCTTCTACATTTTAAGTCAAGAAATTCGTTCAACGATCCTGCTACAAGTTGAGTTCTTGAATTTTATGGTAGTATTGAAATCTTCGCAAAACAGTTCTAAGCTGGTAATACTCGTACATCTCAATGTCAAAACCAAGGAGCTAAGCAAAGCAAAGCAAATCCTGAGTACAGATATCCTAAAACTTTAGTTGTTGCTGCCGGAAATGCCAAGCAACTACATCCTTGTATGCTAAGTTGCCTCCGAAAATATCCAGAGCACTGCCTACTGTGACATCCACACGCCCCATGCCTGCTATTTTTATTCTTTCCAAGTCCTCCATCACAGTGACGCCTCCGGCATATGTAACTGGAATCTGAAACAGTTGTTACAACATTAGCTAAGACAAAAGTGAGCTATGTCCCAGACATAGCCACACGTAAAAAAGTACACGTTCCACTGAAATAAGATTTTTAATAAGACCGGCGTCCAGTTAAAAACCATTCAATTTAAACACATAATTTTTAATTTTAAAAAAATAGAAACAAGTTAAAACTGGTTCTTCAATGTATCTTTTTATCATTGAAAAGTCGAGAAATCTCCATTTGCCTGAGTTGCCGTAATTTCAAGGTTTAAGTCTATAGGTGGAGGTCCCGTTTGGTTCAATGACATTTACCAAATTTCATAGTCAACAACATTTAACAACTTTATTTATAACTTTTAATTCTTTGGTAATCCGAAAGAAAAAACGAACGAAAAATAAAGCAGATCCGAAGGATAATATAATTTGATGCTCACCGGCGAATGCCTGCCCAGCAATGCAACCAGTTCCTCATCGATACCCAATCTGCACGAAAACAATTTTGGCAATCAGAAAGCAAGACCATTGTGGCAGTGCCTTAGAAAAGAATTTCTTTCACAATAATGTGACATTTGGAAACAGGGTGTAAAAGGTTGCAAAGAGGCATACTTTTTGCCTTCAACATCAACGCCGTGCACTAAGAACTCATCAGCGAAGTTGGCAAGAAAATCCAATACTCTCGCATCAAGAAAGACATCACTGAATTTCTGCCATCTATCCGTCACAATAGCATATTTACCGCCCTAAACACAAAAATTAAATCAACAAGAGAAAGAGCAGGCAATACATTTACTTGCCAAAAAGCATCCGAGTCCAAGCCTCGTGCCCATGATTCAATAACAGCTCAAGCATTCAGCAATTCATCGCATTCGATAAGTGGCGAGCTTTGACACTAATCATTTGAACATGTATCTGTATCTGGTTCAACAGTCACGATATATATATTTTTTTTCACTTTTGAGAAAAAACAAACAAACTAGGATGCTAAGATTCTACGAAAAACTAGGGCTTGTTGGGTTACCTTCTTCCGGCAGCTCAGGTCTAACACAAGCCTTGTTTTACTAACCACGCGAACGAGATCTGCCAGCCTCTCCAGGTCCATCCTTCCATTGTTAAATACATACTGCAATAGGACCAAGAGCATAACAAAAATTTATCATCTCCATACTCCATACATTTTGTCTGAATACATTGAGGGTCCAAATTAACAATAATGTATGAGGTGGTGCCCGAAAGCTGTTACCCTAAACTAAAACTGATATAAATGAGAAAATACTTCGTCCAGAACACGATATATAATGACACACATTATTATAAAAAACTGAGCAACCGATTTTATCATCAAGTAAATGTGTGAAAGTATATTAATGAAAAAAAGATATGAACCTACGGATGTGACAATGACGTGGCTAGCTCCTTCATCAATGTAACTCATACAATTATCCGAATTGATGCCCCCGCCAACTTGGAGCCCTCCTACAAATCACCAGTAGATTAAAATTCTGTGAGTAAAACTTGAACCAATCAGAGAAAAATGAATTTCTAACTCAACAAGCCAAACCACTCTCAATCCCACACATACAAACAGCCAAGAGAAATCATGCGATCGTTTGGGAAAAAAAAAAGCTGCTTCCAATAAAACAAATAAGAAATGCAGCAGCACCAGGGTATGCACGCAGAGCTTCGATTGCCGCAGACTGGCTCAACGGGTCCGCTCCAAGCATGATTACATGGCCTCCTGTAAGCTCATCGGCCTTGTACATATTGGCGAACTCTACTGGCGACTTATCTGACTCGAAATTTGTTACTAGAGCCTCAGCCCCCTCCATTGAATCCTTGAGTGTTGACCCAACTATCTGCTTCACTTTCCCCTAGTGCACCGAAATCAGGACTCATCAGTAAACTAAAAATTAAATAATTGAATTAATTGTGAAAATCACATCCTATGACAACCTTGTGTATGTCGATGCACGGCCGGAAGGAAACAGCGCAACGAACCCGAAACCGCCGCCGTCCTAAAGCAAAATGTTACCAACTTTATCGTCCGAATTTCCAAACATACCCAACAAACCCCAGATTGGTAATTAACTCACTGGACAAAGGCGCATGCTCAGCTGTGTTGAATCTCGGATTCCTTATTTCAGCATCCAGCGTTCCATACCCCCAAGCACATTTACCAGCTGGACTGAAACAGGCCATCATTTAGCGGCCGATTAGAGCGACCCGATTTTCCCGGTAGGTTGTTCGGTCGGGGATCTGACCCGCGGATGTCGACGTCGCTTCGGATGTGGATGGAGGCAGCGTCGAAACTTGAAGATGGACTCAAAATTTTAACATCCCGTGTCTGCCCTTTCGAGACAGGATCGTCCAACTTTAACACACAAGGGCATAATGGTAATTAAGTAATTGATAAAAAAAATAAAAATTCAATTCGATTTCTGCCGACGCTCTACTCTTCGGAAAAGCTTTCTGATTCTGTACGGCGTCAGTCGCCGTCTGCTTCACCTCGTCTCCGAAACTCCACCTCCGTTCTTCTCGCATCGAATAGCTAAAGCTGAGTCTTCTGACGACAAAGGCTCGTGCTTTTAAGATTTCGTCCTTTGATAGAGCGAAATACGGTAACATATTTCGCTCAATCTGAGGGCGAAAATCATTTGACAAAATCGGCAGATCAGATTTCTCTCAACCCATTTCGATCCAAATTAGCAGACGGCCAAATCTGCTTCTCCATCCCATTCGTCATCCACGCCTCCCTTGCCGCCGCTCCTTCTACTAAGCTCTTCTCTCACTGGACGTACTACCGGCTCCGATTCCGGTAAGTTAGTGTTCGGAATGAGGAGGGGATTGTTAGGGTTTCAGTGCGAAGTGCGTTGGGATTTTTAGGGGTAGAATTTAGAGTATTTTTAATTTGATATTCGTTTTGGGGGTGGAATTAGGGTTGGAAATCAGAAACAAAAGTATTTTGATGAGTATAATGTAGGAGCGCCATAGTTTAATATATTATTTAATAAAATCATTTTGTTTGATGATTTAATTCAACATGAATGATGTATCAAATGTCCGTCTATGACGTTATTGAAATGTCAATTTTTGAGACAATTGATATGTTAATTGTTGATGAGCTTACTAACGAGTAATTAGAATTGCTGGAAGAATATACTGATGAAGTTGAAAATTTAGCTAAGAATTGTTTTAGAAGAATGAGGAAGATGATGTTGATAATCATGTTGTTTATGATGGTAATATCGTAGAAGAAACGGTAAATGTCGAAGTGGGCGAGAGTTTGCACACCATATGAGATCAAATGGAGTTTGAATGGAGCAATTATTCAAACGAAAGGGATGCTCTCTCGGCTAAAAAGACTCTCTTGTTTTATGATTATCCTTGTTTTGAAAATGATTTTGATTGCTTGGCTGATCTCGATGAATATGAGGGCTTTGTTAGTACATAATCGAAAAATGAACTACTCAAGTGACATCGTTTTGTATATAAGGATGCGACGATACACGCCGTTCAATTGTATTCAATTCTCAATCGGGCTGAATACAAGACCGATAAATCGAAGCCTTGTATGGTCCATCTGTAGTGTAAACTAGACGGGATTGGTTGAGTATGTTGTCGATGGCATATCCAGATAGTTAAGAAGAAGCCTTCCATGATGTTAGGTTGCAGTGTGTATGATGGTTCGCATACTTGCGATCATGACATAATCTTGAATGATAATGTTTATTTGAATATAGATGTTATTGGTTGGGAGATAAAAGAGTTCATTCAATAATGAGTGCATATTTTTTATCTTCTTGTGAAAGAGATTGTGCAAAACAAATATGAATTTGAGAGGTCATATTTGAAAGCTAGGAGAGATAGACAAAAAGCATTGGAAATCATGTTTGGTGACTATAGAAGTCTTTCGATATGTTGTCATCGTACATGGACACTATATAGAAGACCAACCTAGGTATAGTTGTGTATTGACAAAAGACTGAGGTAGACAGAAAGTTATATATAGACGGACTTTATTAGGCATCGGCCCCGCAATTACTGCTTTTAATTATTGTTGTCATGTACTATCACTGGATGGGATACACTTGCATAGAAAGTACAAGGGCACTTTGCTTATTGTTGTTGGTTTGGATGTAAACAATAATGTGTTGTCCCTTACGTTCGCGTTTACGCTTGTGGAGAGTGAGAATTACTCGAGTTGGTCATGATTTATGAACTGCATTAAGATGGGTGTAACTGACAGAGATTGACTGTGTGTTATATCTGATAGACACGCTGACATACTTCATTTCACGACATTACCAGATTGGTCTCCACCATGAGTGTATCACAGGGTCTGTATAAGACACTTAGTCAGTAACTTTCAAAACATATTTGAAAGATGAAAGATGGAACTGAAGATGATGTTGGGAACAATTTCATACTTGAACTAGTCTCGGAAATTTTATGCATCCTTTAAAAATTTTATGGAAATGTTGAAGTCTGATTTTGACACATGCAGATGGTTGATTGAACAGCCAAAAAAAATGGTCATTTGCATTTGATGAGAATGGTTTATGTTGGGTGTATTAATGGTAGTGAAGTTTTTAATGGTGTGATAAAGAGCAGTAGAGACTTGCAGATTACAACTTTGGTTCATTACACTTTCAAACAGTCCAATCACTACTAGAAAGTGCTGAACCAAAACTGTAATCGGCAAGTCTCTACCACTCTTTATCACACCTTTAAAGACTTCACTGACATTAGTGGTCATCGACCCCCAACACATATCATCCTCATTAAATGCAAGTGACCGCTTTTTCCTGGGCCGTTTAAATCAACCATCTGCATCCGTCAACATCATACTTCAACATTGCCATCAAATTTTTAAAGGATGCATAAAATTTTCAAGGCTGGTTCAAGTATGCAATTGTTTTCAACATCTTCTTCAGTTCCATCTTTTGAACACGCTTATGAAAATTACTGGCAAAGTATCTTACGCAGATCCTGTGATACGCTCGCGGCGGAGACCAATCTGATAATGTCATGAAATGTCATATGACAGCGTGTCTATCAGATATAACACATAATCCATTTTTGTCAGTTACATCCCTCCTGATGCAGTTCATAAACCATTATCAACTTGAGTTATTCTCACTCTCCACATGCGCAAATGTAAGGGACAACACATGTTTGTTTGCTTCAAGCCGACAACAATAAACAAAGTGCCTTTGTACTTTTCATGTGTGTCTGATCCGCAGATAGTACAAGGAGATAATAATTAAAAGCCTTAACTACGGGGCTGCATGCCCAAAAAAATCTGTCTATATATAACTTCACATCTACCTCAGTCTTTTACCAATACACCATCGTTCATGGGTTGGTCCTGTGTAAAGTGTCCATATATGATGATAACAAATCGAAAGACTTCTACTAGTCACAAAACAAGATTTTCAATACTTTTTGTCTACCCCTCCAAGCTTTCAAATATGACAGCTCGAATCTGAATTTGTTTTGCATCATCTCCTTCACAAGAAGAGGATAAATACATACTCGTACTTAAATAAACTCCTTGATCTCCCAGCCAATAACGTATTTATTGAAATGAAAATCATCATTCGCACTTATGCCATGGTCCCAGGTATGCGGATCATCATATACACTGCAAACGAATATTATGGAAGATTTCTTTTTAACTGTCCGGAAATGCTATCCATAGCATACTCGACTATTCACGTCCAGCCTACAATTCGAATTGATCATACAAGGTTTTTATTTAACGATTGGATTGAATACAATTGAACGACGTGTATCGCCGCATCCTTGGATACAAAACGTTGCCCCTTAAATAGTTCACATTTCGAATGTGAACTAACAAAGCCCTCATATTCATTAGGATCAGCCAACCAGTTCGAATTATTTTCAAAACGAAGGTAATCATAAAATAAGAGAGACTTTTTCTTACGGGACAACATCCCCTTCATTTGAATAATTGCTCCATTGAAACACTATTGGATCTTCCGCGGCGTGTAAAATCTAGCCCACTTCGACATTCACCGTTCCTTATACGATATTACCATACTGATAAACACCAAGATTATCAACATTATTCTCCGAAAACTCCCTAGCTAAATTTTCAGATTCATCAGTATCTTCTTCCAACAATTCTAGTTGCTCGTTATTAAGCTCATCAACAACTGACATACCGATTGTCTCCAAAGTCTACATTTCAGCAACGTCATAAACTGACCTTTGGTTCGTTTTTATTATTGAATTAATTCATCTAAAAATCATTTTTTTAGATAATACACTAGACTAACATGTGATGCTTCTATATTATACTCATCAAAATAGTTTTGTTTCTGATTTCCAACCATAATTCCATGACCCAAAACGAATATCAAGTTAAAAATACTTTAAATTCTACCCATAAAAAATAAAATCGCATTTGGTAACAATATTCTTCAATTCAAATCATAAACTAAATTGTAAAAGTTTTAATCCTAAAAATCCATGCGCAATTTGCACTCTAAAAGTCCGAAACCCTAATAATCACTTTCACATCTCGAAACCTAACTTACTGGAATCGGAGCCAGTAGCAACATCCGGCGAGAGAAAAGCTTGGTAGAAGAAGCGGTGGCAAGGGTGGCGTATCCGGTGAGAGAGAGCTTAATAGAAGGAGTGGTGCAAGGAAGAGTGTGTCAGAGGAACATATTTGTCATTCTGTAATAAAGTATTCCCTTTGTCCTTTTGCACATGTCAATTAAGTTTACGTCCATTAAATTTGAACGTAACTTACCAAAAATATAAATAATGATATAAGAATATTATCAAAGTAGAATTCGATACGAAGCTGTTAATATATATTATCATATTATTTGTTCGTAAAAAAAATCTATTTCCAGATGGAGAGAGTATGTTATATGAGTTTCATTCTAGACGTCTCTAATCGAGTCCGTTGTTATTGTGTAAACCGCGATTATCACTCTTCTTTCATGTAGAAGGTGTCTTCTTTTTCTAATCCTCATGATACATTTATTACTATTATGTGATTATTTATGAGTATTTTGAAATTTGGAAGCAGTACACTACAGCTGTGCTGGTAGAGAGCTTGTTTAGTCTTGGGTGTGGCATGGCTCGGGACAACATATATCTAAAAGTGAATTCAAGACTCTTATGAAAAAGTCGACAAGAGGGGAATAAGCATCCAACATTTATGCGAAAAATCTGGCATCATTTGTAGGACAGTCATGCCATTTCCATAACCACTGTTTTAAACTTGTATTAAACTTGGTCTGGGATTTTGCAGCTCCGATCCGATGATTTCTGAGGTAATGAGTTCTATAGATGCTGGTCTAGTCATAAGTAACACACAAACACGACCGCAGTTTCAATGATCCATTCACCTTGGATCATGTTCTCATCCTGAAATTTAGAAATCCTGATAAAATCTAAATATTTTGCTTAAGGTGCTTGGATCCATGCTACTGTAGGAGGAAGCTAGCACAGAGTGAAAACAATGGAATAAACGATTCGATAACAATTTATTTGGTCAGATATTTTTGTTTGTTTTTGGAGACAGTGATCCCAATGAAGAAATCGAAGAAGAGAGGTCGGAGTTGGTAATACTTGGGCATTATTAACTCAGTGGTATGTCTGCTCTGCTAGAGTCTGTAGTTCAATTCTTCCTTGTATTTGTGAAGTTTCTTGCTCTTCTTGAATCTTGACATGTTATAAGCTTCAAGTTTCTCTATATATACATTGATCTCTTGGCAGATCCACCCAAGGCGATGCATCATTCAAAGATGATTGATTCCTAACTGGTACAAAACCATTCGTGGTACTCAGAGGATGAAGAAAATGAACCATTACGCAAACTCATTGGCGTCAATTTTGAAGAAGCCAGCTAATGATTGACACAGGTGGAGTCACTGCCTAACTTGAAGCAGCAAAGAACCTACCTGAGATGAATTTGAAGCTCATCATATTCATATCAAGATCACTGTGATCACCCTCTCAGATAAGATCGAGATGGACTTAGAATTAATGCTTTTAAGAGCATCACACTCCAGAGTTTATGGAGATCCTACAAGCTTAGTAATTAGTCGGCAGCATCTTTAAATAAATGCATGCGTCACAAATTAGGCACCTGAACAAGTCCCCGACGTCTGAATGATCCAAACCTGCTACCATATCATCTTCTTCACATGTTCCAACCGCACCTCCGTCTCTATATATCCAACACTATCAAGATGTCCTTCTCTGCCACATTCCCTCAATATGCATATGGCTGAGCAATCTCTGATCCATGAACCTGCTGCCACCATCTGCGCCCAAGCCCGACCCAGCCGGAGCGCAACCCACCCGGTCCACAAGACCCTCGCGAGCGCAGCCAACTTGGCCAACCTCCTACCCACCGGCACGGTTTCAGGCGCTGACTTCTTCATTCACCAACAACGGAACATGCCATGTCTCAAACCAGTACCTCACCACAGCGTTGCTGGCAGTTTGCAGCCTCATCTGCTTCCTGTCGTCTTTCACAGATAGTTTCGTGCATGACGGGAAACTGTACCACGGCATGGCGACCTGCAAAGGGCTCTACGTCTTCAACGGCTTCGATGAGTTGGGCGGCGGAGGGAAGAAGGATCTTTCCAAGTGTAAACTGGGTCTGGTTGATTTTGTTCACGCCTTCACGTCGCTCATTGTGTTCCTGGTCTTTGCTTTCAGCAGCTCTAACGTGCAGGGCTGCTTCTTTGGTGGTGGAGGAGAGGATTTGAGGACCTTGACGGCTAATTTGCCTTTGGGAGTTGGAGTTCTCGCCAGCTTTCTGTTCACTGTCTTTCCCACCTCCCGCCGCGGCATCGGATACTCTGACATGGTGCCGCAACCAACATGACTTGTAATGATATAAGAGAAATTGTTCTATCTATTCAATTCAGTCAAGACAGAGATATGATACCATGTTAATATAATTGGATCTACATTTAAAATTAATTGACTGAGTGAGTAAGTTCAACTATATATTAGAATCGCCTGAGAGCATGTAAAGGGTAATGTTGGATAGCCACTCCTCAACATAAATCACATTAAAAATTATTTGTTTCTTTCATTCTTTATTTATATTAGTGTGTATTAATGTATCTGCTGATGTTCTACTGACGCGACGAGAAAAATGAGAGTCCTCTCTACCCTAATAGTAATTAATCATCATTAAAAATTATCTCTTTTGTAAAACAACTTCCCTATCTCCTTCCTGCTCAATTTAAGTTAGGGATAAAATTCAAAAAGGGCCCTGAACTACCACCGCTTACCCAATTGCGGTCAGAACTACCACGATTTCCAAAAAGGATGCAATGAAAAAAAAATTGGACTGATTTTCTAAAATAAAATTTACCATTACATTCCTAACCTAATATTATTATAAGACTTAAATTTGTGTGCGAAAATTACGTCATTTGATTATCAAAAGACGCCATTTTCTTTATGTGCGCAAAATGATATAATTTATTTTGATAACCAAACGACGTAATTTTCGCACACAAATTTAAGTCTTATAATAATATTAGATTTGGAATGTAATGGTAAATTTTAATTTAGAAAATCAGTCCAATTTTTTTTTCATTGCACCCTTTTTAAAAATCATGGTAGTTCTGACCGCAATTAGGTAAGTGGTGATAGTTCAGGACCTCTTTTTGAATTTTTCCCACATAAGTTAACTACGTTCCAGATTCGAGTCAGATTCAAGCCATTGATGTTAAAAACCATTTTCCAGTTATCCTCTGACCAACTCTTATTTCAAAAAGTTTCTGTCCTTTTCCCAGTAAGTGAATGAGATATGGCAAATATTGCAATCAAGCATAAAATTACTTTCAGGTTTGCTTCGTCTAGTCTGTCATTTCTTCGTTCAGACCACCATTTCGTCGATGGCGTTCGAGATGCTACGCTTTATACATAGGAACATGATCGTTTCTAAGACCATGATGTGCATTTTATCAAATTAAACATGTTTTAAATACTATTTTTAAGGTTTTGGAAAAAATTTGGTGAAAAATTCAAGATAAATGTTGAAACATTTCAAGTTTTGAAAATGTAAAACTTGGCATTGTATCAACTCAAACATATTTCGAGTTCTATTTTCAATATTTTGAAAAAAATTTCTTCAAAAAATCAAGATAAAGGTCAAAACTTTTCAACTTTTGAAAATGTCAAACTTGACATTTTATCAATCCAAACGTGTTTCGAGTCATATTTTCATAGTTTTACAACCAATTTTTTTAAAATTTAATACAAATGTCAAAATCTTTCAACAAATTATATAAAAAATAGAATACAAAATCTCAACTTTTGAATTTATTTGACACCATTACTTCACATATGATGTTGGACATAACTCTTAGCTCTAATGATCCATTATGCGGAGTTATACTCATCCATTGAAAGATAGTTTGTAACCATATGATCGGTCAGATTGTACATGAAAAGTTAAAAACAAATTCAAACTTAGATGAATTAATATGCATGCAACCATCAGTATGGTATTTCAAATACGAAATCTTACGAATGACGGACGAATCACTTCCACATTTGTGTACAGATATTTAGTTAATTATTCAAATACATCAAAATCATAAAAACAAAAGATGAAGGGATCCGACAACCTTATTATCAACGAAAAACCTGCTAATCAAATCGCAGGATTGATTCAATTCGTTACACCTAATATTTGAGCAGTCAAAATTCAATCAATGGTAAATGCAGCAGCAGAGGGGAGGCTGCTCGGGCGACAGACGCTGGCACCTTCCTCCCAGGGGGAACAGGGCTGCCTTGCAGGCCGCGGCGCACTCCGCAACGCCGCCTGCGCCTTCGCCGCACGATGCCTTGCAAACTATCCATTCACGCGTCGGAGCCTCCGCCAGCGCGGCCGCATCTGCACTGCCTTTTAATTTCCACCACACAAATCAACCATCAGTCACACCTTACATCTTACATTTTACAGAGCCTTATACAAAAAAATGCAGTGGCTTACTTGCGGAGAAAAACAGAGCAAGGCAGAGAAGGCCGAGGAAGAGGGCCTTGGAGGAAGCAGAAGCCATTGGAGATGTGTGTGGGATTTGTGTTGAGCTCGACAGCAAGTGTGTGTTGTTTATATAGGGCTGCTTCTGGGAATTGATAAGCACAGGGATGTTTTCGTTTCTTGCAGATTTATATACTTTTAGCGACGACATATTATCTTTTAGTGACAGTATAATTATCAGCAACGGCTTTGTTCTGTTCGTGAGTAAACTGGGATGCGCTTATCATGGGTCGAAATGATTTGGGGGCTTTAATTGGATAATACGTAAAAGGTAAATATATTGGCACTGACTTGGATTGATGACCTTAATTACTAATTAGTATAATTTTAATTAATGGTGATTCGATTGGTATGATTTTAGAGTTTAGGGTTCGTTTGCATTAGTTAATATTAAGTATATCTATATATATACACTCCACTTGCCATTTTTATTTATCATTCAATAATTTTAATGTACTTTAATTTCCACAACTAAATTAGAATTCGAACGTCAATTAATTTATTTAAATTTTCAATAATAATTTAAATTTCCACCCGTACCCCTTAATTCTATAATTTTCCTAACTTCATAGTTATTAATTCTCAAATTGTATTAAACTTTTCACCACATGACAGTAATTTAGGATGGGGAAAATTATACTTATTGAGGTCATAAATACCATATTATTTACCATAAAATTGTACATTTTGTTGCCATTCGTCAATTCATTAAAATTGTACTTATTGAGATCATAAATATTATATTTTTATTTTTGATTTTGATATGAAGCAGTATGGTAATAAATAGTTACCTCAATATTGTATCGTTTTAAATATTAAAAATCATTTCATATCACGTATTAGATATTTAAAATGATAATGTAACTAATATTTACTTTCAAATTTTGAATTATTTTGATAGGAGAAGTCCCTTTACCTTTTATTAACCCAATTATAAAGCTCCTAATCACTTCAATCTACATGAAAATGGGAAGTGGTAATATTGTACGGAAACAAATCCAGAGAAAAGTGGAAGAAAATTGAAAGCGCAGCGGCGCAGCCAATTTTTACCTACAAACAGAACTAAATCGTTGCTAAAACTTATATCTAAAAATAGAAGGTGATGTGTTTTGATAAGATTTAAAATTTCAAATCTTTTCTAATCTCATGATAATTAGTATATATTAAATATGAAGCATAATTTATTACCACTCTTCAAACTCTGAAGCGTGGTAATTAATCCATTAAAAATATTTAAAATAATTTATTACCATGCTTCAAACTATAAAACGTGGTAGTTGATCCATTAAAAAAATATAAGATAATCTATTACCACGCTTTAGATCCTGAAGCGTGGTAATTGATTTTTATATAATTTTTTTATTGTATAAATGTCAAGAAAAGATAATATAAATTGAAAATTATGAAAACTTAAATATTTAAGAAATTTAATAAAATTTTAATTAATATATTATGAAAAAAATGTAATATGAATAGGTTCATGTGCAGAAATTTAAAATATTTATTTCAATGTGAATGAAAAATTTATGAATCTGACATACACAAATCTTACGTGATATAACATAAACTTATTTTTAATTTTTCTCTCTAAAACGGATGCCCTAATTAAGCTGGCCCCACCAAAAGGCCTTAATTTTGATGCTCATTTCCTCGTCAAGATACGACATAGACTCTGAAACACGCACGTGCTGGTAGGTGAACTGATAGTCTGATACGAAGCTGCATGGAATTAGGGCATGTTTAACGGAGGTTTATGGAACAGGTTTATGTCAGAATATAAAGTTTATCTGGCATGAAGCTCCGTTGTGGATAATCGTTTATGCTCGTCTGACATGATGCCGCTTCACACAGATGATGCGCTTCATAGACCTAATACGGCGTTTATAACCTGAAAACGCCGTATAAGGTATAGAGTTTATACGGCGTTTGTAGGTTAGAAACGTCGTATATGTTATTGTCGAATGTTTTTACGGCGTTTTTAAGTTTTAAACGCCGTATATGCATTTAGGGTTTTTAAAATAATTTGGGTTGGGCTTATACGGCGTTTTCATATAATAAACGCCGTATATAGTTATATTTTAAATATTTAAATATTTTATAGCCGTTGTAGTGTACGTTAAAATGTAGTTTAATATGAAAAAGTATAAAAAATGTAGTATGACAGGTGGGTCCCATGCGCAGAGTTGTATGCAGGTTTATGACTACGGGTAAAAGGTTTATAAAAATGAGGTTTATGGAGATACTGACGTGGCATGACACAAATCACACGTGGCATGACACAAACCTACTTTTCAGGTTTATGGGTTAAAAATGTCTTAGTATCACACACACATATCACATTATTATCACTACTACTACGTAATATTAATTAATTATTCACATGTAATTATCCAATCTTTATTCCATACTGAAAAGCCAATTTATTCTAATATGAAACCACGTGATTTTAGATCGCAAATATAAATCAACTACTGTCACCTATTTACTGAATCATAAATAATATTATTAAATAATTTAACACATGACATATATTATAATATAAATTAAAATCACGTTGTTTTTAATTAATTATTTTTAGCTTGGAATTACCTGATCGGAATCCTTGATTATCTGACCCTCCATCTGTAGTGCATGCACAATATTTGGCCATTTGGGTCATCGAAACTCCATCTGTAGTGCATGCACAATATTTGGGTCATCGAAACTCTGACATTTTTCAATATCCGATCCCCCCTGTTTTTTTTTTTTTTTTCCGATGGTCAGGGGCCGCACATCCCCTCTATTTTGATAGTGACGCTCATACTCAATGCGAGTCAGTTCACGCACACCTCCACCGTATCTAAGCGTAAAAAAATATGTCTTTAAGAGCTAGTACATCATTTGTAAGTTCATTCGTCGCATTCAAAAAAAAAATCTATTTTTTTCTTTTTTATTTATACTGTCTAAATTTTTACTTTCACATTTACAATGTTAAGTCAATTTGACACTCTATTTAAAACTACATGAAATTATTTTTACATTTCAAAATAGATTTTTTATCAAGTAATTAAGCGGAATTGAGTTATCTGGAGTTATATAAAAGATATTATATGAATAAAGAAGACAAATAATGTTATTTGAACATGTTTCATAATTTGAATAATGAATAAATTATAAGTCTATTGATTACTTTAGAAGTTAGTGGATATGGCTGTGACACTCCCTATAAATTAAGTAAAAGATCGAGCATAATAACATCAGTTGTTAAATTTTTTTTTCATTTTAGTATTTTAGGAAGTTTAGGGCATAGTCCTAATACATCTCAAAATCTTAAAATTCCTAAAAATCTCTAAAACCTAAAATCTGAAAATCCTAAATCCCAAATGCTCAAAAACCCTAAAAACTCTTAAAACCTTAAAATCATATAGCCCTCCAAATATGAAAATTCTAAAACACTATAAATCTAACATTCTAAAACATTATAAACCTATAAACCCTAAAAAAAAAGCAAAATCTTATTTTTTTCTGAATCCCTTTACTAGTAAAACATTGTTATGAAAGGTGGCTATCTAAACGACATATTAGTCTCTAGATGATGTTAAAATGCTCCTCCTAGCGTCTAAGTAATTAATTATTCTGAATCTTTTATTTTAAAAATGACTATTTATTTTTGAGTATTTTTATAAATAACTATCAATTATCACTAGTACAAATTGCTATCTTTAATCACGTTTGGTTCCCTATTTAATCACGTTTTAGAAACGTGATTAATGCCGCCGTGATTAAAGATCAAGTACCAAGCGTGATTAAAGATGTGACATCTTTAATCACGTTTAATACTTAATAGGCGTGATCAAAGATGTCACATCTTTAATCACGTTTTTAACTTAGGATGCGTGATTAAAGATTGGACATTTTTAATCACGCTTCGTACTTAAGAGGCGTGATTAAAGATGTTCAATCTTTAATCACGTTTGATATACATGAAACGTGATTAAAGATACCATCTTTAAACACATTTCAGATACAATAAATATGATTAAAAATAGTATCTTTAATCACGCTTTATATGTAATAAACGTGATTAAAGATAGTCTTATTTCACTACAAGAAAATAGTCATAATTAATGGTTAATTTCGTTTATTTTTCTCTAGTATTCATAAAAAAAAGTCATAAATTTGATGAATATTAATTTACCTTTCCAACTTTATTTATATTTATTATTTATCTATTTAATTTTTTTACTCAAATAAAAAATAAATAGTGAATTATTATAAAAAGCTTTTACATTCTATAATGCACAAAAAAATAGAAATATCAAAATTTTATTGATTGTTTGTTGATCAATTGATCAAGTACATGATCACCTACTACTGTCCCGCTGATACGCTGATACAATAAAAATAACTTAATTAAACTCATCTCCTACTCCATAACATTTGATAAATCTCACTCCCACCTAACACCTTTTGTGTCTCCTATCAAATCTCCTCCGCTCTATGGTGGAAGAAAGTGAAGTTGCGAACGAAGAATGCAGGATAAGATGGTATACTCTATGGCGGAGGTTATGAGTTACTGCTGCGATGTAGGAACCGGTTGAAAATGATGAGTCCTACCTTTGCCATCATCCGAATTTGAAAAGCAATAAAGATAGGAGGAATTCAGATAGTATGAGTTGTCGTAGAAGTTGGGAAGACATCGGTAGGGTTAGAGATATAAGAGGAAGAATTAAAGATTTGAGGAGGAATTTAAGTAGTGGAATGGTGAAAATTTTGGAGGGGTTTTTAAACTTTTTAATTACATTTTAAATTTTGGGTCATGCGCGCCAATGAATTGCTCACAATTAGTTTTAAGAAACGTGATTAAAGATAGAATCTTTAATCACATTTCATATGCAACAAGCGTGATTAAAGATATGAAAATCTTTCGTCACATTTATTAGATGGAAGCGTAATTAAAGATATAATTTTTAATCACGTTTCATATGCAACAAACGTGATTAAAGATCATGTATTTAATCACGTTTGACCAACGAAATGTGATTAAAGACCACATCTTTAATCACGTTTCGTACATAGGAAACGTGATCAAAGATATGTAGATCTTTAATCACGTTTCGTATGTAAGAAACGTGATTAAAGAGTTTAATAAATATATTTTAACAAAATTGATAAATAATGGATGACTTTTAATATCATTCACTTAAACAAACGTGATTGAAAATTATGAGCTCTTATCACGTTTTTGAATATTGAACGTGATAAAAAAATGAATCGTGATTAAAATTTTTAACTAAACATGATTAAAGATATTTCAGAAATTTTATATATAAAAGATGATTAAATAAGTGTAATTAAGTGACAAATTATATATAATAGTGTGTGATTATCTATCTAACCAAAATATTAAATGAAATTAGAATTTTTATTTTCAGAAATAGTTAATAGTTCTAATCATTCATTAGATGCATATATATTAATAAGTGGAATAACCCAACTTTGAGATTACATAAAAACAACTTTTTATATTGGATCAAATATAGATAAACCGATGAATCGAATCAAATTGAACCGAACCGTCGGTAATGTTGAGTATGTAACTTGGCAAATGTTCTACATCGGCTAGTGAAGAAAAGAGAAGGTGACTTATATTGGATTGTTGAACCATGACTTACAAGCCTGAGCTTTTGAGTCACAATGGGGATACAATCCATGTATTTGACAACAATGGCATGAATGAAGGCTCCCCAAGAATGAAGAATTTCACAGGGTGATGAGAGTGGCTCGCAAAAAGTGCGAGTGAGCTGGCTGAGCCAGAGAGAGTCACACGACGACTGAGACGTGGGTTGGACCCTAAGAGAGCGAGGGAGACGCAGAGGGCGCACCTACGAAGATGACGTATGCCACAAGGAGGGGCATAGCGAAGTATTGATCGACAGGGTGCATATGACATTTCCCAAAGTGAGGGG
The DNA here is from genome assembly GCA_002312845.1 of Kalanchoe fedtschenkoi. Classification (NCBI taxonomy): domain Eukaryota; kingdom Viridiplantae; phylum Streptophyta; class Magnoliopsida; order Saxifragales; family Crassulaceae; genus Kalanchoe; species Kalanchoe fedtschenkoi. Next base: position 904,710 of record NQLW01000098.1, read on the forward strand.
GAGATTGTTGACTACGTCACTTGGCAAATGTCCCACATCGACTAGTGAGGAGAATAGAAGATGACTTATATTGGATTGTTGAACCATGACTTACATGCCTGGGCTTTTGATCAAAGAAAATAGGATTATTTTCCTTACATATGTCTTTTCATACACAATCATCCATAATAACCAACATAAATTTAGCAATATCAATTATATTTAAGTATGACCAAACAAATTTGACATGTGATCTTAAACTTACCTTAAAATATATATAGCTCATGGCCCATTTGGAGTTTTCCCTATATTATACGTAATATGTACAAATTTCATATTATCAACATTAACCTCTTTTGAGTTGAAAGATTGAAATGTTCAAATTGAAAGCTTGATTTGAAATCAAAATTTCATAACCTGTTCAACATTATTCACACAACTGAAATGTTGTTAGAGAAATGTCACAGTTACAAATATAATCAAGTTTAAGGGCGTGATTAAAATAATTAATAATCACGTTTTGTGAAGGAGGCGTGATGAAAGACACAATCGATAATCACGTTTTCTTATAAGCCAACGTGATTAAACCTAAGAAACGCAATAGTGTGATATGAATTAATCACGTTGTCTATAAAAAAAACGCGATTAATACTAAAAAAATGTTATTTTTGTAAAATTTTTAATCACGTGCAATTTTTGAAAACGTGATTAACACTTTATAATATTTTTAATCTCGCTTATACTACTACAAACGTTATTAAAAACTTGTATTTATGATCACGTTTGCAGTGAGAAAACGTGATCAAAGAAACGAGACATTATTGATCACGTTTGTTACTAACAAACGTGATCATTGGTTTTACGTTTTAATCACGTTTGTATGTCACACACGTGATTAAAGATACACGTTAATAAAACAACGTCGTTTTTCTGTTATTATTGATCACGTTTGTCTATATGAAACGTGATTAAAACTTTATAATATTTTTAATCTCGCTTATTATACTACAAACGTTATTAAAAACCTATATTTATGATCACGCTTGTAATGAGAGAACGTGATCAAAGAAATGAGAAATTATTGTTCACGTTTGTAAGTAACAAACGTGATCATTGATTTATGTTATAATCACGTTTTTATGTAACGAACGTGATTAAAGATACACGTTAATAAAACGACGTCGATTTTCTCTTATTATCGATCACGCTTGTCTATATGAAACGTGATTAAAAATAACCTGCAGTAAAACGCCGTCGTCTTCCTTATTTTTAATCACGTTTTTTTTGTTAAAACGTGATTAATAGTGAAACGTGATTAAAGATACATGTTACATAAAATCAAATCTGTACTAGTGTATACTATTAATATATATATAACTGTATCTAGCCTTTTAATTAATTATTATGATTAATCTTCACTTAACCAATTAATCGCTAAATGTTATGTGCCATCATCCAGCGGAAAATTGCTTTAAAGTAGTGAATGTTAAATTATAGGGTAAATTACAAAAAAAATACGTTAAACTATCACAAATTTTCAAATTAAGTACTGAACTTTTTAATTCTTCAATTTCAGTACTATAGATTTAATGAAATGACAAAGTTTATATAAAAAAATAATTTATGTGTCCGCTATATTTATGCAAATTTAAAAATCCCAGCTAAAGAGTTGGACTCTCAAACTAATTCTCCCATTTCATTCTAATTGCTTTATCTGTTAAGTCTCTAGAGTAATGAAATTGAATAATTAAAAAAATTCGTGAAATTGAAGAATTAAAAAATTCAATATTTTATTTGAAAATGAATAATAGTTCAGAATATATTTTTATAGTTTAATCTAAATTATATGTTTTAGTTCGATCATGTATAAAATATATTAAAAACTGATACAAAAATTAAATTAAGGTAGACTATTGAATAACTAATGACTGAAAACATAGAGTACGCAAAATGTTCACAACCCGTAAAATATGCTACTCTTTAACCGCGAACTGATTTGTGACGCACATCACCAATTAATGTCTCGGTTATATATCAAATTGAAAAGTTGTATTAATGCGCCTCCATTATATACACATATGCTCTTCTGTTCTCTTTTATTTATCATTTAAAATATAATTATTAATTTTTAACGCTAATAATTTAAAATATAAATATTATAAAGTTATAATAAAAATATATTATTGAAGTATAATTCGATACGAATATATTGAGATCCACCATCATAATATTTATCATAAAATTTCACATACAAAATGATAAGTCAAACTCAAATTTATTAAAGAAAAGTTATAAGTAAAAGAGGACTATATAATTATATATAGTAAAAATAACTGAAATTGCCGCCAGCTAACAAATTCTCCATCGTATAACACACACATGACACATCACCAATTTATTATACTGAGTAGTTATTGCTTTGAGAACCGATCATAAAAATCTCATCATATTTTGATTAAAATCATTATTATATTTTATAAAATCTCTCCAATTCTCATTTGTGATAACCCAACATAGTATTAACGGATATAAGTCCGGATAGGATAGTAAAAATCATTTTTATATGAACTATGTCGGACATATGAAATATGAATACGAATGTTGAAATAATATGTCAGGTTGAAAAATAAAAATACGGGGAAAAACTCAAAAATGCCCTGAATTATCATCGCTTACCCAATTGCGGTCAGAACTAACGTGATTTTCAAAAAGGTGCGATGAAAAAAAAAATGGATTGATTTTTTAAAATAAAATTCACATTACATTCCAAAACTAATATTATTATAAAACATGGATTTGTGTGTGAAAATTACGTCGTTTGATTATCAAAAGACGTCGTTTCTTTATGTGCATAAAATGATATAATTTATTTTGATAACCAAATAACGTAATTATCACGCACAAATCTAAGTCTTATAATAATATTAGTTTGGAAATATAATGATAAATTTTGTTTTAGAAAATCAGTCCAATTTTTTTTTCATCGCACCATTTTTGAAAATCATGATAGTTCTGACCGCAATTAAATAAATAGTGATAGTCAGGAGTTTTATCCTAAAAATAAAATGTGGCACTTACATTATTTATTGTCAAAAAAATTAATTTTCCAATAAGTGACCAGTCTAAATCTTCATTTTATTGGCCAGTGCAACATGAAAATAAATACAATTAAAATATGATCCGCTCGTGAAGACTACAGTCTACAGGCCGCACGGTTGTTGGGTCGCCATACTAGACCTAAACCTAGACCTAACAACCTTTTTTATTCTTCTACTTCAGTTTCCAACTACACTCACATCAGCATGTCTCACACTCTCACTATATATAAATAACCTTAAACGCATCATTCACACTCAACATCCAATCACACACTCATCCATCTTCCACGCAGCATCACACACTCCACCCAACCATGACCAACACGAGCAGTGTGATCAAGGGATCATCAGGAGATTTCACCATCCGGGAGGTGAAGAAGGAAGTGGTGGCGGCGGCGCTTCCCATGCAGGACCGCTGGCTGCCCCAGTCCAACCTCGACCTCATCCTGCCCCCCATCGACGTCGGCGTCTTCTTCTGCTACCACAACACGCCCTCACTCACCTTCGCATCCGTCGTGGCGACACTCAAGAGATCCCTGGCCGAAGCGCTCGTCACCTTCTACCCGTTCGCGGGCGAGGTCGTCAAGAACTCTTGCGGGGAGCCGGAGGTCCTGTGCAACAACCGCGGCGTGGACTTCACCCAGGTCTACGCCGACGTGGAGCTGCGGGACCTGGACCTGCACAACCCGGACGAGAGCGTCGAGGGGAAGCTCGTGCCGAGGAAGAAGGAGGGTGTGCTTTCGGTCCAGGCGACCGAGTTGAGGTGCGGCGGCGTAGTGGTTGCGTGCACGTTTGACCACCGGGTGGCGGACGCGTACTCTACGAACATGTTTCTGGTCTCCTGGTCAGAGATTGCGAGGTATGAGCGCCTCTCGCTTCGACCATCGTTCAGACGGTCGATGATCAAGGCGCGCAGACCTGCGCGCTACGATCCTCACATGGATAAGTTATACGTTCCGATTTCTTCTCTTCCGCCTCCTGGGGAGGCGCAACACGAGCTGATCAGCCGTATGTACTACCTTACAGCTGATCAGCTCGAGCGCCTCCAGGCGGATGCCAGCTCGGGTGGGCCGAGGCGGACGAAGCTCGAGTCGTTCAGCGCGTTTTTATGGCAAAAGGTGGCGGAGAGCGCCTGGCGAGAAGATACGACTGAGGAGAAGAGAAATGATGCGGCGGCGTTGACGAAGATGGGAATAGTGGTGGATGGGCGGACGAGGATAGTGAGCGGAGAAGGACTGGAGGCTGAGGCGATGAGGACGTACTTCGGCAACGTGCTCTCCATCCCTTACGGTGAGGAGAGGGTGGACGTGGTGAGCGAGAAGCCGCTGAGCTGGGTGGCTGGGAGAGTGCACGACTGTCTCAAGTCCGGGGTGACGCAGGAGCACTTCATGGACTTGATAGACTGGGTGGAGACGCAGCGGCCGGAGGCCACCTTGGCCAAGATCTACTGCGCCGGGAGCAGCGACGGCCCGGCCGTGGTGGTGTCGTCTGGGCAGAGGTTTCCAGTCGGGAAGATGGACTTCGGGTGGGGGAGGCCTCGAGTCGGGTCTTACCATTTCCCGTGGGGCGGGGATGCGGGGTATGTGATGCCCATGCCGAATCCAGCTGGCAATGGGGACTGGATCGTTTACATGCATCTAAGGAAGAAGCAGATTGAGTGGATTCAGGCAGAGGCTGCTCATGTGTTCCAACCGTTGACTAGTGACTACCTTGACAGTTTGACTTATTGAACAGCCGCAGCCACCACACCAACCACTGCTTCTGGTACCTAAGATTTACTGGAGAATTATTCAAGCCTTTTTTTTTCATTTGTTGCAGTCATTCCTTCCAACAATATATGCACCCATGTTTATAATAAAGATACAGATACAAGATTTACTATTACAGTCTTGTTGAAAGACAATGGAGAGAATTCCATACACAAAGACAACTACGTCCATATCTCTCTCTCAGGGCAGAATCCCCAGATCGACAAGATCTGGGTTTATGTGACTGCACTGGGCAAGGCATGGACTGCCAAATGCCGTGCAGACTGAAAGTATGTCTCTGATCAAAGCTTGCAGACAAGAATTAAGCCAAAATGATGAACTCTCCCTCCGAAACCAACTCCATTATTGGGAATGCTATCTGAGCTGAAGTCACTGCTAGCAGCACACTGAAAGATGAATTCAAAAGCTTAGTAAACGTCCACACAAGTTGTTGGTGATCGTCAACACCTTCTTGATGGCATTTCTTTCTTTCTTTCTTTTCTTTTCATTTTACATATTGTAAGGTTATATAATATTCATCTTTGATATCTCATGAGCTATTTTACTATTTCATTTTTCATCAGTTCTATCCGATTCCGAACCCCCTACACAGGCTACACATAATTACATAAACATGGTCAGTCGAGATTTCTAGTTTGACCACAACCTTACCCTGATAAGATATAACTAGTATCCCACTTAGGTGCCGGACACCATCATTAGCATTAGTTTTGATTAGCTTTGACTCACAAAAAGTATCAATTAACATCATTTGATAAACATCATTGGCATCTTATGTGTTTACCTGCGTCAGACCTGGTCAACAAGCTCCCCAGGTATTCTCACTGATGGAAGAAAAATACACCAACTTCAGAAATCCTCTCATGACATCTGATTTTCCCGACCTCCATCTTCATGTTCTGTAAAAGTTACAGCATTATGTCAACATTGTCATGATGTGAAGCTACTGCGGGCGTTGGTGATTAAGAAGAGAGTATATCGTCAAGCATTGTGTTTTAAACATCTTCTAAATCAGATCTAACAAAAATGAATAGATGCTAGTGACACAAAAGTAGCAGCTGAATTGTCGTCCAATATTCAGAGCTTTAAATAATTATCCCCATTATCGTCCAAATAAGGTGTGAATGAGAACAAAAGTACAATCTAAACTGTGCAGCAATAAACTACTGGTTCAGCTAATGAACCACCAGACGAGACCTGCACAGAAATAACAGCTAGTTTTTAAATTCATAAAAAAGATAGTAAGCCACTCATGCGAAGGCAAGTTAACTCCAAACAAAAAAGCAGGAATGCTTTGCAAGCAGCAAACACGACATCTGCAAATAAATTATCTCATGAACTTATGATTACAAAAATTTGCCAAAAAGATTTGCATCCTAAGCTCACTGTAATTCCAAACAGAATTTGCTTCATGCATGAGTATCAGGGGTCTGAAAAGCTAAGAGTTAAACACATATAAATCTTTGCTCTCTAATTTACTCAACTACACGGAAACACAAACTATAAAACTAGATAATAGCCTATTATAGACACCTTCACAAACTAGCACTAAAACTGATACTTCAAAAGCACATTCCCATGTGGAAATATGCACACTAAATCTTGAGAAGCTTCAGCAAATTTCAACTCTAATCACCTAATCAATCAGCCAGTAGCACAACCAAACAAATATTTACGAAGGAACCTGCACTCCATAAATTTAGTGAAGTGCCCTCCCACGAACCCATCATTGTCAACACTGATAATTCATATATGAATGAACTCTTCAGTCTCATTTTCGTTCCTTTATCATACGACCCCTGGCCAGTAGATAAAAAAGCACCACTTCAACACAACAATCTCAACATACACAATCCAAATTCACCAGAACTCAAACAGAATAAGCACTTTCCACTTCACATAGACATCAAACAATGCCTCATTTTTGCAATTACAAGATCTTCAAATGTAAGGGTTTCATCCAGCGCTTCTGCGCAACCAAATGAAACAATCTTCCACCTAAAGGATCACGAAGCCCGAAATAAGCCTAGCAAAGTTCCCGTACATAAATCTGGAAATACAAAATCTGACCTTCAAATTTGAAGGACCTACAAACTATCCTTCACTCATCGGATTGGGAAGCCAGCGACACAAATAGTGCTCTCAAACCATCAAATTCCTTGGCTCGGAGCAAAGGGAGTCCGATCAGTGACTTGGGGTTTGAAGGTTCAAGGAGAAAAGAACAACCTGCTGGCGCCGGAGAATCGTGGATCGGCAACAGGCAGTCGATCGGATTGCGTCGATTAAGGTGTTCTTTTGCGGTTAAACGACGGTCGTTGTCGCCATCACCGCGCAGTCGAATACTTATCGAGCTTTACCCTTCTGCAAATCTGACTCGCCGGCGTCCTATTAGCGACGATTAACATCTCGTCGCTAAAAATATAGAATTGAACCGGGGTGTCTCCCGGTTCAACGGCTCAAACGCCAACCCGGTCGAGCCAACAGTTACCGGTTTGGCCGTGGCATGTTCCTCGGTTTATTTTTAGATTGTGCGTAGGATTGTGTGGTTGGTATGTGAAACATCCTCATTTAGAAAGCCGTCCGGAACACTGTCAAGTTCCAACATTGATTTGATGTTGTTGTGAATTTAGTTTCTAAAGGTCAAGTGGTAAGCTTCAGCGAGGAGTGATCCCCACCCCAGGCAGCCAGAGCGGTGTGGTCGCTACGTTTTGTATAGCTGGACAAACCAGCTCAATCGTTGTTTGTTGTCGTGGGCCTCTGCTGTTTACGTCGATGATATTTTACTATCAAAAATTAAAACGATGTCAGCTTAACATTTCTACACTACAATCAATATATAGCCCCAAGAATAAAGCTCATTGACACAATAATTTATCTATAAATTCTTCCACAGACATCTAACTCACATTTGTGAGCATTTTTTTACAACTCTACATGAATTTTTCATATTGGTATTTACATGTTGTTTCTCTTGTAACTTTACATGAGTTCTTACTGTAATATAATAGACGGGATAATTCAATTCTTACTAATAGTTAAAAAACAAAACCAAACAACTTCCATGTTAATATTGTTTGGTGCGACCTAGTAAATACATCTGGGGGAGCCGCCTCATCAACATGCATGATGCAGCGTGTACCATCCTTGGTATTGAAAGCTTGCCTGTTTCATTGAAATTCGTTACTGAGGCCAAGGGAGGACGACATCGCCTTAATCTCCCCTATTCACTGCCATCATAATTTTTAAGTTGTTGTAGCTGCTTTAATTGAACATCTACAGATGGATGGATGGATGGATGGATAGATCATTAAGGATGAGAATTTAAGGAGGCAGAGAGGAGGAGGAGGAGGAGGAAAGAAATGGAAGGGGAAGGATTCGTTCATATGGTGCTTGGTTTGAAGATGGTGGAGCTTTAATGGCCGTGTTTTGAGGGGAAGCTGGCTGGCATTTCTTGCATCCTGATGGATGTGTGCTTTCTGATCAGCTCATTTATGCATCATTATGGTCACATTGATGAAGACAATAAACACCACTACCAGGCTCCAGACACCTCCTCCTTTGAAAATTACAGAAATTAAGATTTGGAACTTGGCCCTTTCAATCACTCCCTTAAATTTAAGCCCTAGCAGCCACACTATAGCTAGGTTTAAACTATGTACTCTTCTAAATGGTCTTAGGTCATGAACATGATGTCTAGTGATTAATTCGATATGCAGAATTATTAATAATGAAAACATACATTTTAAAAATATAGATATTCAGTTACGCGCGACATTTTAACTCCGCCTAACGAATTAATCGACGGGTCACGAATAATTTAAAGCACCGATTTAAACCTGATAATGATTTTTTCATATCTTTAGAGAATATGAACTTTGAAGAAGTCACTTTTTTATTTGATTCAGTACAAATCAGTATATAAGTGGCGTTCTGCTAATTAATAAAGTAAACATTAATTTTTACTCTCGATTTCTTTTATACCCATCCCATCTTGATCTATCCAACCATTATGATACGTTATTAGGGTTTAGGTTTTAGCCTCGTAAAAAATGGCAGCCTTAAATACCTATCCATCACGATTATGGTACCATAAGGTTTCTTCTTGCCCGATTTGGATTCAGTATTTATCAGTCAGGGATCGAAATCCTAACTATTATCTTGGAGGTTCCGATCGATAATGGATCAATTTGGACGATCAAGATTAATGTACATGAGTGTATGGTTGGAATTTGGTGTTTCATTTTCACATACTTAATTTTGAACAGATACAATAAATTATGGCCAACGTGTTCAACATCAGTCTATATCAAAGCACGGTTTAGCGTATTTAAAACCTTAGGTTAGAGGTGCTGCTTCCTGTGAGAATGGCCGGCCTTTACTACTACTCCCATCCACATCCATCATCACCTGCACCTAGTAATTGCAATAGTGTTTGGGTATTAATTAAACTCTGCAAATTTGTCTTGTGATTTTAATTGAATACATTTGAGTACTAAAATTGTATTTGAAATTTAGGTGGTCTGAGCACATGACACCCATAATATCAATACCAATGTTTACAAGCATATGGTAACAGGCTGTTAGGCATTCAACACGGTCGTTTTCACGTGTAACTGACATCAAATTTATAATTATCACACTTTATATTGGAAGAGTGATAAATAATTAGAAATATTATTTATCACCTTTTTTGGATATCTTTTATAACATGAATGTAAAATAAATATGATTAAAAATATGAACGTGATAAATTAAAAAGCAATAATAAATAAAACATGTATTAATAATATAATAAATATGTTTTATAGAATATATATACGACGTAGGAGGAGAACAACTTCAGCAAGGAAGAGATTCATCTATGTGTGTCTTGTATTGGCATAATTAATTATTAAAACCGCTGACTGACCGGTTTGAACTATTGGTTGGGAATCGGATACATTATGAATCAAATAAAATTATAAATCGGTTAGTTTATTATGAAATTGTTGAACTGGACCAATTATATATTGAACCGATTCATTATAAATAAAGAGTTGATTGAACATTAATTAATTTGGACGATCACATTATAAAGAAGTGTTCCAAACAAGCCACCGTTTATATTTCAATTTTGACACGTAAGATTTATTGTAATTAGTATATATAATTTGACGGACAGTCAAACCAGTTAGAATACACCCGTTCAATCGAAAAATTAGAAACAAAAGTTCTGATCGATTTAACCTTTTTAATCTGATTCTGATAATTATGATATTATGTCTTTTTTTTAAAATTATAACTTTGTTGGTATTTTTGTTTTTCCCCAACTCAACAATAAATACACTTTTTTTCTGGGCTTTCATAAACACTCAGCTCCTCCATCTTTCTCTACCATTTCATCAATTCCATTCAATTCATCATTCAATTCTCAGCCTTCTCTCTCTCTCTAAAACTCTCCTCTCTCCCACCTCTCTCTCTATCTTTAATTGAATCAAGCCTTAAAGAAAGACGCTGTCCACACCACCTCCTCCTCCCCCATACACTTATAAATGGCCTCTCTTGCTCATACGAGCCACCACTCAGCAGCTGCAGCTAGCCACGGTGCACTGACCTGCCTCGCCACCCGGCGGCCGTCCTTGCGCTGCTCCCCCCTAAACCCTCGGCCAGCTTTTCCGTCCGATCCTCACCAACCCTAAAGGTGACTAATAGTATTACTTTTCTTTCGTACGTATATATAAGTAGTGATTAATATTCTGCTGGTTGGATTCGTATATATCGTTGAGAGCTTGTTCAGCTGGGATTTATCAAACTCACCACGTCTACTTATTTTAGAGAGATGAGCAGGCGAAACGGGAGAGCACCGAACCGTGATCTGAAGGTGAGCCTCCCAAGGGTGCCCATGAGCGGTGACTCGCCCAGGCGGCGGTCAGCCACAGCCTCCCCAACCTCACCTCCCAGCTCATGCATCTCGTCCGAGATGAGCCAGGATGACCTGACCCAACTCGGCTACTACTCCAGCAGCCCCGAGGCGCAGTCCATGGTGCTCGCAGGCTGCCAACGCTGCCTCATGTACGTCATGCTGTCCGAGGACGACCCCAAATGCCCCAAGTGCCAAAACACCGTCCTCCTCGAATTTATGCAGCACGGAAATAATCAAACCGGTTCCACGTCCGGCGCCAGCACCACCAAGAAGACTAGGAAAAACCGCTGAATCATCAGATTCGTGTCGACTATGAGCACTACCTATATATGTTAGGCTATCGAAAAATCCGCAGAATCTATATGCAGTCGGATATGTGGACATATGTGATCGGTTAGGCGACTACTCTGCAACCCTAGCCTCTAGTTGCTTTGTTCACTGATCAGATATATCCACATATTTGTTCTTGCTTCTTCCTTCGTTTCAGTATTTTATCAATGTTTTCTAATACATTAATGATAATATTTTCCGACTCCATCTGTTAATCATTCAATTTTTTTTTTCTATTTTTGGCCAAAACATACTATATTCTTTTCTTTTTATTTATCTCTAATTAAATTTTAAGAAATCATAGTTCATCTCCTTTATACCATCAGACCAGTACACCTTCTATTTGAAAATGCATTTTGGATTGGAACAAGTTTAAGATACTCCATTGAAATTCCTTATTGAAACTTCAGCATAAGAAAGCAAAACTACTTATGATTTACTCCATCCGTCCTCTATTACATGTCGTTTAAGGTTAATTTGAGTAGATTAAGGTGAAGTTAATGCTAGCGGTTGAACAAATTTAATGAATGAGTGGTTGATGTTTTTATAAAAAAATTCGTACAAAAAGTAAAATTGATAGATGATTATTGGTGGGGAATGCATTTTTTATTGAATATGATAAAGAAGTGATTAATGTTTGACATTTTAAGGTAGTTGTTGATATTAAATACGCATTGAAAATTGTTAAGTAACAAGTAAAAATGGACAAAAAAATTCGGTTAAGTGACATGTAAAAGAGGACAGAGGGAGTAATACATATAACTACTTTTCCAAACAATTTGCTGAATACTATTCCATAAATATCACAAGTACCAACTAATGAATTTATAATACCTTCAACTGTAAGATGCAGCACATCAAAGAGCATTAACTAAATTATTTAATTAGCCTCCAACCCATGTGTTAATACACTGGATTAGTTATTAATTACTACTTCAACAAACTTTGTTCAGTAGATGAAAGGGTGTTGGATAACATGGTGAAATATTTATTTTTAAAACTCTAAGTATTTTGGGTTCATATTTTCCACAGACATCTAGCTAATGTTTGTAAGCATTTTTTTATAACTCTACATGAGGCCCGGGTATCAGACATCATTCATAATGTAACGCAAAATGGCGATTAAAAACTAACGCGATGAAAAATTTAATGAGAGTATGTACCTATCAACAAGCAAATAAGTGTTGGTGCAAGGAGAAAAATGGAAGAAGAGGCAAAATACACTTGGTGAGCAAGTTAATTTATATATTTTTTTATCCAAAAACTAATTAAAATACATACCTATCAATTAAACTAGTGATAATAGAGGAAGAAATAAATGATAAAAATTGATGATTTAGAGTTGGGAAGGATTAAAGTGTTGAGATGGATAGAGGGTTGGGGTAGTTCAGAGCATTTAAAGGAAACTTAAAGGGAGGGTCTGTCTAAGATTGAAAGATCATTAAAATAAAAATAAATGCAAACAGTAATTGAAAACAGTTGAAGAAATATTAAAGAAGGGGTCAGATATGATGCCATATAAATACCATCTTGAGAGAAAAAAAAACAAACTATTTATTCCCAACTTGATCACGACATTCAATCCATATTCTTTTAAACAACACCACATGGTATTTAAGGAAAAACCTCAAAAAGTTCTCAATTATCTTCAACCAGGGTATGACTTATCCCAATTTTTTAAAATTATAAAATTAATAGTTTCGAATTTATATGTAAAATAATAATAAAAACCGAACTTTAAAATTATGCATTTTGTTAAACGAAGGAATGTTAATACTATTTGATTTACTTTTTCGTTTAAACTTTAGAAGAAAAGTTTGTTTTGCCCTATAGCCTTTTCAGTCCGCGAGCAGTGTTTGATTTAAACGAAGTTTTTGGAAAAATAAAGCGGATGAAAAGTTAGAAGGAATGTTAATATAAATTAAGAAAAATTTCTTCAGAATTTTTCATTCTAAACCAAACAAAAAAGAGGAAATGACAATCATGATGAATTTCATTTTCATACTATTTTTTCTTTTTCTTAATTTTTTTTCTGAGAGAGCCTTTTTAGAGAAGGCTATAGGGCTCTTTGGACTGCATGCGCTCTCTTTTAGAGACTTTTGGAATGCATTTTTTTCAATATAAATGCACTATATAATATATTTTTGTTGACGATGCCTCTTTGACTAAGACACATTATCTTCCACTTATTTTTTAAATAAATAGGTTACAACGATAAATTACTATACATTCGCCTTTATAAACATTGACAATACATCATTGGTATAATTGCCTTCAAATATTTTATTATTTACCGGACATAAGTTGAATCTCAAAAGCTATTCCATTCATGAACACAAATTCATCAACGAGTTCACAACATATCTCACATGAATAACTAAGAAGTTGATTTAACATAATACTTTTAAAGTTGTTGAGTAAGAGTATTTGATGAAATATTTTACATTGGGTAGTAAATAGAAGATGATGTGACTTATATTGAATTGTTGAATTAAGATTTACAAGCCTAAGCTTTTGAATCACAGTGAATATACAATCCAATATGAGCCGACCCGAAAATATCAACATGGTATTAAAGCTTATGGTTCGATATGAGATTAGTACGTGAGACGTGGAACACGTGTGGAGGCCAAGGGCATGAGTAAAGGCACCCTGAGTATCAAGAATGCCACGGAACAACGAAAGTAGCTCGCAAATGTGCGAGTGAGCTAGTGGAGCCAAAGAGATTGGACTAGAGACTGGAGGATATAGGTTGGACCCTGAGAGAGAAGGGGGAGACACGAATGGTGCACCTACGAAGAGGACGCATGTCACAATGAGGGGCATAATGAAGAGGTCAAGGGTATGAGCAAAGGCACTCAATAAATCAAAAACGTCGTGGAATGACGAGAGTAGATCACAAATGTGTGAGTGAGCATGTAGATTCAAAAAGACTAGGCTAGCGACTGATCGAGCTGAGCACGTAGGTTGGAACCCGAAAGAAAACAGAAAAACTCAGAGGGCTCAACTACGAAGAGGACGCATGCCACAAAGATGGGCAGAGTGAAATAATACTGATCAAGGGGGAACATGTTACATTTTTCAAAATGAGGGGGGAAATCTTTGAGTAAGAACACTTGACAAAATATCTCACATCGGACTGTAAAGAAAATAAGAAATGACTTATATTAAATTATTGAATCATGATTTACAATCATGACCTTTTAAATCAAAATACAATCTAACATGAACTGAAAATCTCAACAAAAATTAATACTAATCATATTTTGTTTACTTTACATGTAACACTTATTGTTTAGTTGTATCTCGTACTGACATGGTATTATCATTTCTGAGAATGTTTGGATAAAACACTGTACATACAAAAATTCACAAATTGATAAATTGCCAAATTCGTGTGCGAGCATATGCTGTCATTTTGTGAACTTGATTTCGGCAAACCCTTTTGATCAGTCTTGATCATCGATCAATGTACATCATGAAGCATGCATGTCATCATGGCATTCAAGTCTTGCTTTTACTCCTCTTTCCAACCTCTTCCTTAACTCTCACACATGGATCTCTTCATTTCTCTCTCGCTGCTGTCTCATTTATGTTTTGTTATTGATGTTTAACAACATCATATAATATATATCCCCCCCATTTCATCCATAAACTTCAAAGTATACAATACCTTAGTCTTTTCTAACAGGTTGTCATCGATACGGTGTCGTATTTAAGACTTGGTACATCGACCAAGTTGAACGACCTCGCCCGTGATGTTACAAAGGTCTCAGTTAGTTTGGTGTTGTCATCGATACGGTGTCGTATTTTTGCTATCATATGCATGTTAGAACTTAATAAGTACAGACAGTAACATGCTATAACGACTTTGAATTAGTAATAGTGGCGGAGCTACTAAGGGTCAGGGGTTGGCTGTCCCGCAAAATCTCACATATAATATTTATTTATATGTAAAATAAAAATAATTGTTTTTTATATATGTGATAAATAAATTTATATGCTTAATTTCAACTAAATTTTTAGTTTCGCCCCCTAAATTTCACCAAAATTTTAATTAGGTAATTTTGCCCCCCGAAAAAAAAAATCATGAATCCGCCGCTGATTAGTAAAACTTCTTTTCGAAATATCCGAATTATCAGAATGGTTGAAACAAAATTGGTCTAATTTATAAAATAAAATTTATAGACTAATATTACAATAAGAATTAAACCTAACACTAAAACTATGTCATTTTATCGACAATTTAAACGATATATTTTTGTTCAATAAACCAATGAATTCTTTTCATACCCAATTTTAATTCTCAATAAATTTTATAAGAGAAACTGTATTTAATTAATTAAATTTAATTAATTTTAAATGACATTCTAAATTAGTTTGAGACTTTCATGCATCTTTTTTTGTCCTTCTGATCTGCGATTGTAATTTGAAATTCCTTTCATAGTGTGTTTGGTTTAGGGATAATAAGAAGGAAAAAAATGCTCAAACACTATTTGTTGTGTTAAAAATTTTCATCCCATATTCATATAATTTCCATCTTCCTAACTTTTTCTAAACCAAACAAGAAATTCTTTTCAATTTTCCCTCATATTTCCTTTTTCTTAAAGTTTTTTTTAAACCAAACATAGTCTTAGAATGTGTTTGATTTAGGAAAAATTTGAAAAAACAAAAAACGGAAAAGAAAAGTAAACATACATCGATTCCATTTATTTTAGCCTTATTTGATTGAAATAAAAAAAAGAAAATAAACACTAAAATACTTTGTAATTTAAGTAAATTTAACTTCTAGCTATCAATCGATTGTTCGTTCTCCATAGTTTTTCTAAATTAAACATGAAATTCTTTTCTCACTCATTTTATCGAAATCAAACATAGCCTAAGTGTTTTGCTGTAAATATGGAGACGGATTTCGTCGCCAAGGCATAGCTATTGTAATAGTTTGCATTGCTAAAAGAATTTGTTTCGTCGCTAAAAGATTTTGTTTCGTCTCTAAAACCTTGTTCATAACGACAGGTGTCTCACCGTTACGCTTGATGAAATGAGGGATAACGACGTTACGTAACAGCGTTAACGTTGACGGTTTGTTGCCAAATTGGAGCGACTGGCCACCAAACGGCAACAACATCTCGCGGTGTTAGACCTAAATTCGGATCCTCAGCAGAGCAGCGAACATCACCGAATTTCTTCCGGCGATCGGATCAATCAGCAGCAGCTCTGCTTCCACGCTTTACTGTCGTCGCCACCGATCGCTGTCACTATGTGGCGTTCTCTCTGGCGAACCATCGACCGCTTCTCTCTCCCTCACTTCAAGTAAGTGCCTTCACTTCACTTCACCGTATTTTTCGCCTTCATCGGTAGAAATCACTGGCGTTTGCTTCGTTTTTCCGGTAATCGAGCTTCATGCCCTAGCTTGTTGTGATTTTTGGTCAGAGGATGGTTGATTGATTGAACTGTCTGTTTGTGTGTAAACAGGTATGTGATTGAAGAATTGCAGGCGATTAAAGTCATTAACAAGCTCAATCGAGTATTTCTCACTCCTTTATGCTTCAGCAGTTTCATTTTCCCTGTAAATTGCAAATCTCATTTTTTTTCCATGAAAAAGTGAAATTAAATTGGTGTTTGTAATGTACTTTTTTGGGATTTGGTACTTCAGGAATCAGTCATAGATATGATGCAGTCCGTTGTTGAGATAGTTACTTACGGTGATAGACATGATCCAGCAATTTTCGAGTACGTGTTTCCCAAAGTAGTGCTTGTGTTAACTTTTCTAAATTTGTAACATACTTGCATGATGGTTCATTTCACGTATGATTCCCCCTAAAATACAGGTGCTTTATGGAATACCAAGTTATGTCCGAGTTCGTTCGACTGTTGAAGATTAGTAGGACCTCCAGAATTGAGGCACCCCTGCTTCAATACCTGAGCATAATGATCCAAAATTTGCAGAGTGATCAAGCAATCTGTAAGAGTTTGGGTTCTTGTGAGAAAAACTTTCTTTCGAGATTATGTTTGGCACCCCTCTGCTGTTTGCATCTGTTTCTAATTTTTTGCAACTCGATGACCAGGGTTTTATGCGCTTACAATTCACTTAGCTCTTGTTTCGTGATACAGTTTATTGCTTTAGCAATGATTATCTCAACATCATTATAACTCATCAATACAATTTTGATGGAGGAGATGTGCTCCAATACTATATATCCTTTTTGAGGTACTGAAGCTCAGCGGTCAATGGATTATATTGCTGGTGAATAGTCTTAGCCTCTCAGGTGTAGAATGTGAAGAAAATGTCTCTAATTGTTGCTCTTTCTCCTTATTGTAATCAGAACACTGAGTTGCAAAGTGAATAAAGATACACTATGTCTCCTGGTGAAGATGAATGAGGTAATCAACACATTTCTAAGTCTTACCATTACACTCCCCATGAGAATTGGTACTGAAGGTTGGGTTTCATGGGCTTCTGATTTGGAGATTGTGTTACTTGTTATGTGTTTGGGTAAAACATAAAACGAAACAGTTTTTAGTAGAAGTGCTGGGTGTTTGTACAGTTCATTATAATTGGCCTCTACAAAGTTACCAGGTTATTGACAGTGTGATTTACCAAGCACCAGAAGTGTTCAGAATGGGTCTGAAAGGTCAACCACAGTTCCACATAGAGTGGTGTGATTTGAAGTTCTACTTAATCAGCTCTGCCTTTCGCCTACCTTGTTCATGTGTGCCCTAGTTAGCACACCCAACCTCACATCAAATGAAAACGATGGATAAATAGTTTGGAGATTCGTTAGTTGTCTTTCTCCAATGCATAGTTTTTTTAATTTCTAGCATGGATCAATGTCATAAAAATAATATTTTTTATCATGTACAGGATGCTGTAGTCTCATTTCCATTATACACTGAGGCTCTGAAATTCGCACTTCATAGAGAAAAGATGATTCAAACAGCAGTACGTGCATTGACGCTGAACATTTACTGTGGTAATGTCATTTTACATTTACACATCCTTACCAAATTTCAGCCTCCATATTATCTCACCTTGAGACATAATCTTTAATTTTGTGAGACATAATCTTTAATATTTTGAAACAGTATGCCTTTTGCAGTTAGCGATGCTATGGTCTGCCAGTTTGTTACAACCACACCAAATGCAGAGTATTTCTCAGACTTGACTAAGAGATTAGGAAATCAATGCTTTCGGTTGGATGCAATCGTTCAAACTAAAGAGTAAGCATTCCACTTGTTATCTTTCAGTTAATAGACTGTGTGTTAATCTATATTTGTTGAATTGTGTGCAGCGTGACAAGGTCTGAAGAAATTAGAAAAGAACTTTTACATGAAGCTGATAAAATCGTTGATGATCTTTACTACCTAAATGACATACTCTCCTCCGGCCCATCTCATTTGAGTTGTTTAATAAATGAACGCCTTCTCCACTTATTGATTTTCCCGATCATGCTCTCCCCGGTGCGGCTATCAAGTGATTATGGTGTAAGAAATACTCCAAAAGATTTTTTATACATGATGCAGTATGTGCTTGAGCTTGCACTCCATGTAGTATTTTGTGTGTCCACTGTCTGATAATTTATAGGGCCTTTTGAAACATGTTGTTTTTACTTGTTTTGATTAACCACTTATTTTTATACAGTTATTTGAAAATGTAGATGCCCTTGTTATGATTTGAGGACTTGATCCTCAAAAATATATCCAATTCGTCCTTTTATTAATAACTCTCTTGGTGGATGCCATTGTTGAGATACATGCTTGAAAAAAGTAATTCAAATGAAGATGTTGCTTGTTTGGTTGGAAGTAAATAATTAACTTTAAGCTCTTTATGGAACTGCGTCTAAACAAATGAACATTGTTGTCTAAATAAATTCCCACAGATTGTGCTTCTTACAATTTATACTCTTCAGCATGGTTTTGGCCTTTGTCGGTCCTATTATCATTATCATTTCACTCTTTAATAGTGCTATGAACCAGAACAGTTGGATTATTTTTCTCTTTTTGTTTTTTTAGGGTTTTGACCACAAGGTTTCTTTTTTGGAACCATTAACAGCTGGATTCTTACTCATGTACTTATCAGATGTCTTCAATGATAATTACTCAAGTTCTATTATCTGCATTCGTTGTTGCAGGAGAGAAGCATGTCCACTATCACTTCTTTATATATAATTTGCCGAATTCTGCAAGTTCTTGGTGTAAAAGACATCATCAACTCTGTGGCTGGTTGTCTATTATATCCATATGTGATCTCTAGTGATCAAGATGATACTGAAGATGGAAGGGAAGATGATCATTCCTTTTCCATGTCCCAGCATTCTAACAAAATACAAGATTCAGAAGAAACAAATTTTCATACTAAAGGCGTGAATCATGTTTCTGAGAGCGAACTCATCTGTAAATACTCCGAGTTGTTTTTACCTGCTGCTTCTGTTGACAGCTCGCTCTTGGATGGTATACAGAGAGAAAGGTTGTTATTTCTTAGTTCCATGATTGGTTTATTCAAATTCAATTTTGAATAAACATTTTGACTGAAACCTGTGTACTCTATAGACTGTGCCAGTATAAATCCGATACCATTAACTACTAATTTTTCTTCTAAAATTCTTGGCATGGATGATTCATCGGTAACCCATGAAGTGTGATGGTTAAACTGGTTTTTTGGTTCTTAAAAATTGGTGGTTAAAACATTTTTGTTGCATGCGTTTTATTTTCCAATTTATATATCTAGACCTCGTGTAAATGCCACCCAGGATAGACCTTGTGATTCAGGTTCTGGTGCGATTCATGATATAATCCTAAGCTCTCCATAGTTTGAATTCCCTTGGTGGTTGCATGCGTATGGTCAGAAAATGTTGGACTGAGAAGACCTCAAGTACAAGTATCTTATTTGATGTTTATTGGTGATTTATGCTAACATCCAATAACCATATGAAATAGGTCCAACCAAGCTCCTGAATCTGTTACGTCTATTTTTGTGATGTTCTTTTACAGGGCTGGATTGCTTTCGAATGTTTTCTCTGCGAACCATCATCTGCTGTTAGCATCTTTGTTTTTGTTGATCATTTTAGCAGAAAGTAAAGGTAGTGCATCTGAGTTGGTCATTATGTTACATACAATATCTTGGTTACTCAAATTTTAAGTCACTTCTCTACAGAGCTTGATTCTAAACTGGCAGCTATCCTCAGGGCTCCCGATTGTGAAAAGGTGATAACTTAAAAAATCTGGGCAGATACCAATTTAGTCTGTAAATTTGGTTTTTTTCAACAGTAAAATAAGTGGGCTATAATTACCATCTATGATGCATGCATAGTCATTTTACTAGTAGTTTGAGTTTTTTGTTTTCAAATATATTATCTTGAAGCTTATGGATTCTCATCGATCATTCCTTTTATTTTTTTGCATATGCATATTTCATTCAGTATGCGTCTCTATCTCTACATGAGTTACATCGTCCTGTGACTCACATTTGTTCATTTTTTTTATATTATTTTTATAGCAAAAAATGCAATTAACTTAATTGTTGATACTGTACGCCTAGTTCCTACTTGTTTATCTTTGCCATTATGTTTCTTGTAGATTTTAAAGAGTTTAATATGTACCTGCTTGCTAAGTTGATGGTTTTTCATTTTCATAATGGCTTCTCCCCTTTAAGACTATTTCTGCCGTCATCATCAACAGATTAGAGTTGCTGGTTGTCTTTTTTATTTTGATTATTATAACCTTTATATTACTGTGATGTTTAGCAAAGCAATGAAGTGGTACCTGTACATCGCTTAGATTGTCCTCAAAACTCATCTCTACTTCCATGCACAGTATACTGATAGATCATTGTTTAATATTACCAAGATTTGCCCGCAGATCAAAGAAGCTTCAGCATCACCTTTTGTAGATCAGAGTTTTTTTGAAGGGCACATGGATCAGGCATGTGCCTATTGCTATTGATTTCTTTTTCTTTTACTAGGTTGGTGTTGGTAGTTGTACTGAAAGAGCTTGCATTACAGGCATCCCTGAGGATATGGGCCTGAAGGCTGTATGGTTCGGCTCCTACGACTGATGTTAACTGCCCTCTTCTGTGTTACAGATTGTAAATTCCTTATTAAAGATACTGGCGAGTCAACCACCTTTCCCAGTCACAGTACAATGGCACACTGGATGGTTATTGCGAAAGTTATTGACCCTTCAAGAAAACAAGCTCAATGATATAAATATTCACCTTCTAAGTGTAAGAATACAATTTTCTTGGCTGTATACTTCCTACATATATCTCTTCGTTATAGACTACGTTATATTAACTTCTTATCTGTAAAGGAGTTCATAACTGGTGTCAGTTATTTGCTTTTAGTCAGTGGGGTTAGGATTGTCAAGAAAAATATAGACTGCGAGTTCAGCATGACTTCTCACAGCTAAAGTTCAACGTTGTGATAATGTACAGCTAAAAGTGATGCTTCCCTGGAATTTGAAATCCCTCATGTTTCTTTTCCTAATCACATAGCTTATCCTTCTTTTTCATCGATTCAGTGGTAATGCATGCAAATATCCTATTTACAGACTTCATACAGGCAATCGTGTGACCTTTTAAGGAAGGAACTTCATGGATGCTGGCTTGACTACATACCTGAGACTTTCAAAACTGAATGGCCCAGGTGTGTGTCAGGTACGTACTGAGTTTACCAGGATAACTAGTGGGTGGTGATATGAAACTGAAAACCACTAGTTTTTTTTGCTTCAGCGCTTGAGGCATCATGGCACAGTAAGGATGCAATCTTCACATTGGAACTCGATCTCGTTGAAGAATCTTCTAATGGTGATTAATAATCTAAGAATTTCATTATTTATTGGGTCATTGTCCATAGTATGTAATAACTTGTACCTGTCAATTACACTTTCAGGTGCCGAAGCTTCATTTCTCGCATGGCGAAATATGGTTGATGCAATCAAGGTTTTTGTTTTACATGTTCAACTGAAGGCAATTATGCGTTCAGGACATATCATGACACATCCACTGGCTAGCTTAAGAAGCAGCATAACAACGATCTCTGGAAAACCTCATGCGTCTGATTTTACCACTACCAGTTCCGGGTCAGAATTAGCTCTAGGTAGGACATGGGTTGTGTGAAATCGTACATATTGGTCCTTGACCTTCGTTGTTCATTGACCCAACTCCTGTAACTGCTTGCAGGCTCTGCAATTCCTTGCAAAATTGCCTTTTCAAATTTCGGGCAAAAGGATATATATTTGATAGCAGCGGCAAGTGGAACATCTGGGAAGTTGTTTCTCTTGGATAGGCATCCCTTGCGCAGTCATCGAGGGATCACATTTGCTACTGCCCCATTGGCTGGGTCAAGTGTAAGTGTCCAATCTTGAAGAGAGTATTTTACATTTATCTGACGTAAGGCAGATGACACTTCACCCTATTGAATCACATCATCATATTCCAAAGCTTAATGAGATGAGTATCCACATTTGAGTAATGACATTATTGTTAATCTTCATTTACTTGCAAAACAGCCAAAGATAGATCCAAGTCATCCTACCTGGTTACATCTGCGGATAAGAGCATTTGAACCAAAGTTTGATACGAAACGGAAACAAAAGATACTACCAAATAATACGACAGATGGTAGATGGACGCTTGGATTTCCAAACGCAGAGGCATGTGAATTTGCGCGCCTATACATACTTGATGAGATCAGAAAGCAGAGATCAGCTGTGGAGAACTTACTTGCTCCACTGCTACAAGATGACTTTTTCGTAGAAGATCAAACACCAAATAGCAATCAGGAACTCAGACAGACTGTATAAATTTATCCCCTTTCGACTACTAGTGACCTGGTTCTGACTACTGGCTGGCATCGCTGATCAGTGATCACATAGGTACATGGTAACATATTGTATGAGATACATGAGTATTAGTTAGATAAGCTTCTTAGAAATTAATTCTCAAGCATCCTTAAATGAAAGGTTTGAGATTTACGTCTGAGGCAGAACTGATCCAGAATTCAAGTACTTCATCGGCTTTGTATGGTTTGGAGCTAGTGAAAAAAAAACCGTGAAATACACATGCAAAGTAGACAACTAGAATTATTAAAAGCAGGACAGGTATCAGACCCAGATTCACATGGATACAGTTTGATGTACAATTCAGCATCCCATTTGGAATTCCGTAGGCTGTGTATCTCCTGCTACTAAAAGCTGGGTTTATCTCAATAACCATAACCTGTTATTCAGATGTGTCATAAACTGTTATTCTTAGGAAATGTTTACACAAACATAGTCTATTTATTGGTTCAGGATCCTTACAGCTTTTCACGGGAAACGCCTGAGACTCGCGCAAGTACTGGTGATATGAAGCCTTGAATTTGGATAATTTTGTGATCAAATTCTTATGGAATATCCATTAGTCAGTTTTGATCAGTTCATGAATGAAAGCAACTTTTGAAGCTCATCTAAAGTGCCGCTCACAATCTGACACGTATTCTGCTGTACCTTATCTCTAAACAACAAGATCCAAACAATGGGCTTTTCACCGGATGGGCAGAGGCACATCAGAACCTAGCAGCAAGAAACTGGGGTTAGGCAGCATGAGCAGCTCACCGGCTAAGCACCATTTTGTCCTGATCCACGGCGTGGGAGGAGGAGCATGGTGCTGGTACAAGATTCACACCATGCTGGAGTCTGCAGGGCACCAGGTCACTTCCCTGGACCTCAAGGGCGGTGGCATCAGCTCCACTGATCCCAACACTGTCTACACTTTCGAAGACTACAACCAGCCCTTCATCGACTTGCTGAGGAGCTTGCCTGACCAACAGCAGGTGAATGTATATCCACCATCAAAATATCAATGCTCATAGCTTGAGAAACTGGTTGGGTCAAGTTGTGTGACTGATCCGCAGGTGATAATAGTAGGGCACAGTGCCGGCGGCCTGAGCCTCACATACGCCATTCACAAATTTGGCTGCAGCAAGATCAAGATGGCCATCTATGTGGCTGCCAATATGTTGAGGAATGGATTCTGCACCCCAGAAGACTTCAAAGATGTACTCACTTTGGTCTAACTACTCGAGTCAAGTGTGTTCGGCCTGACTCATTTTAGGTTTGCTATTTGACAGGGAGCTCCGGACTGGTCAGAATACGGAGACGTGACCGAGTACATATATGCCTTGGGGCCTGACCAACCACCGACTGGTGTTCTCACCAAGGTGGAATTTCTGCGGAAACTAGTGTATAACCTGACCCCCGATGAGGCAAGTGACGCATGCATGCATGCATGCATTTGGACCTTTGACTCGAACTGGTATACCTCTGATGTTGCAGAAATGATGCGAGCTTCTTGCAATTCTGACATGAGTTTACGCTGGCAAAAATGTTGCTGCGGCCAGGGCCACTGAGGGCATTACGAGGGGTTCAGTTCACCAATGGAGAGGATGCTGATAGGGTGCCGAGGGCGTACATCAAAACACTGCATGACAAAGTTACAAAGCCTGAACAACAGGATGCTATGATTAAGAGGTGGCCTCCATCTCTAGTTTTTGCCTTGGACACTGATCACAGCGCTCCTGTTTCAGCACCAGCTGCGCTTGGCGAATTCCTGATTCAGGCCGCTGCTTCCATCCACTGATGGCAGGCGTCAGAGATGTTGTGCCCCTGCCCCTGCCTTACTGTGACCTTTCCATATGGCTGAAAACAAGCTGTTCCATTTTATATAATTCACCCTCTAAATAACAACAATGGAGACACTTATTGTCTAGTAGGAAGTCAGACACTAGAACGCTTTGCCTTATTTAAGCACATGCATTACACTTCCAGGAGGCGGCCATGCCAATGAAGGTCAATACAGTAGGGTCGTATTGCAAGAGCAAATCATGTGTTCACAATGATAACTCAACAATTACTAGAAAGGATTACCAAAACTCCAGAGTATTTGGTTATATAACTTGTTTTTCATAATTTTTCGGGGGGAAAAAAACCTTATTAAATGGCAGCAAAGTATTCCTTGCTGAGCTTGGGGTCTGGCTTCATGGACTTGTCACCTGGTTTCCATCCAGCAGGGCATACCTCCTCAGGGTTGTCTTGCACGTACTGCAGTGCCTGCTCGATCAAAAAATTCAAAAGTAAGAAAAGGGAAAACCAAATGACAGTGTACTCCACAGCATTTTTAATCAATCTAATCCCTTTTGCCAAGATTTTAATGGTCGACTTATTTCCATATCTTGGTACCTGAAGTGTTCTAAGCGTCTCATCAACACTGCGCCCAATAGCAAGGTTGTTAATAGTAGAGTGCTGAATGACTCCTTCCTTGTCAATGATGAAAAGACCCCTAAGAGCAATACCCTGAAACAAACCATGCTTATATATTGAGTAGAGTTAAAAAGCTATATTGACACCAACATAACAAATCCAGCTATCCGCATGCAGTTGGTATTATGAAAGACGTGTATACCAATGGCAAACCTGCTTACCTGGTCGGGAATGAGCACATTGAACGCTTTTGAAATGGATTTCGTGACATCAGAAACAAGTGGGTAATTCAGGTCGCCTAATCCGCCAGATTTTCTATCTGTTTGAACCCAGGCCAGATGCGAGAACTGAATAAAAATCAAACAAGAAAGCATTTTGAAAGATTAAAAAAATGGATATGAATGAATGAAGCATAATTCAAAAGAATAACCTTATCGAGCTCCAAGAGAACATACCATTGAATGTATAGCTCAACTTATTTAGTAATTAGTAAAAGCAAACTATATAGCGATTAAAATAGTAAACATGCAAGAAGACTACTAACCACACTGTCAACAGAGACACCCAATATCTCTGTGTTTATTTTCTCAAATTCTGCATAGCGGTCGCTGAATGCGGTGATCTCTGCAGCATAAACACCAACATGTCAATACAAGAGAAACTAAATTTCAGTTCTTTCTGAGTATGAAGTTTCAACACTGCAGCACAAACTAACCTGTAGGGCAGACAAAGGTAAAATCTAATGGGTAGAAGAAAAGGATCACATATTTCTTCCCAATATAATCAGAAAGTTTGACCTGCACGTACAATTAGGAACCAAAGTTTCGGTTAAACATCATCAGATGAAAGATCCAACCTCATTCTACAATCAATGGCTACACAGAAAAGTAAAAAAGAAAGCATAATTCAGTTGTGAGTGACATCAATATTACAATTGCCCTTATCAGATATAATGAATGTTTGTCACAACTAATCAATCTGTCACTCAGGAGAATTTCAATCTCCCCAGATAAGGTCTTTCCAACATTATCAGGGTTATACTTGGCCATTCCAGTTTAACGACCACAAAAAAGCAAGAAGTTTTGTATTCCTCTAGTACTAGTAATCATGCAGCAGCCTTTCTAGTTTGAAGTTTCACTGCTGGCATTGGACCATTTGAACAACATGCCAGCGACTAGTCTAAATTACTTGAGCCCAAGAGCATGGAATCTAGTCCTTTTATTATGTGATTACCTTAATGAACTCCTGATCGAACACAGCCTCTGCCTCAAAGTCTGGAGCCACATTTCCAACCAATGGTAGTTCACTCTACACATGAGAAAAAAAACTTGGTCAGAACAGAACACCAACAAATAAGCACCATAAAAACTCAAAGACAACACCGAAGATACTCGAACAACTACCGCCCAAATATCACCGAATGCAGCAGATATACCATCTGCATTTTCACTGAGTACTTTACAGTTTACAACACAACAAATGGTCTATTCACATTACAATTGCTCAGATTTCACATTAGCTTCCCAGGTAAGACCACTACACAACATCAAAAACCCATTGAATTCAATTCCAGCAACAAATCTGTAAAACACACAGTTTCAGGAACAAATTGCATAACCAATTCAATGCACAGCAATCGACAGACTCCAATCTCCGCACACACTTACAGCCCTAACGACGAGGCTCCGTCTTCGCTGCGGTGTTCCGCTGCGAGAAGCCGCACGCGCGACCCTGGAAGCGGAGCAGCTGCGGAGGCCGACGAAGGATTTGGGAATGGGCAGGGTTTGCGGGAAGGACTGTGAAGTGACGGGAGCGGATGGTTTATGAGAAAGAGCGGCGGTGGGAGACACGAGCGCGGAAGCAGCTGAGCACGCCATTGTCGATCCTCCGCCGCAGCGTCGAGTGAGAGAGAGTATAAAGCGGAGAAAATGTTGAAGCGAAGATAATGTAGTAGGAGAAGGAGATAGCGTTGTTGGTAGATGACCTTCGCTTCTGCCAAACTTTTGGAACGACGTCGGTTTAATACGGATAAAACGCCGCCGTTTCAACGCACCGAGACGCAGAGTAGCTCTTGCTGAGTACTCCTTTTATCCTGTTACATGTCAGTTAACTGAATTTTTTATTTATTTTTAATTATCATTTAATAATTTTTAATGTGTATTTAATATCAATAACTATCTCAAAATATCAAATATTAATCACTTTTTTATCATAACCAATAAAAAAATCATTCATCACTAGTAATAATCTATCAATTTTACTTTTTGCACGATTTTTTTAAAAAAAACACCCACCGCCAACTCATTAAATTTGTTCAATCGCTAGCATTTACTTCATCTTAATCTATTCAAATTAACCTTAAACGACATATATTAGAGGACGGAGGGTGTATTCTTAACGGATAGATTGACTGTAGCCCGGTTCGATTCATTCATGGTTCTATATTAATCAAAACAAACAATTTTTAATCATTTTTTATGACTTTCATTGAACCAAACCAAACACTTTGGACCTATTTGATTATGACCGTGACTGAGTTGTCTCTCTTAACTGAGTTTACCCAGCGAATTTTGGATAATGTTTGATACATGTTTAATCTTCACATAAATAAACAAAAGGTAATTTTTGATTTTTAACGTTTAATTTTTTTAATCCAGTCACATAATATTTGCATATGAAATATAAACTATACAGAATAATTTCATAATCTAACTCTGATACCAATGTTGGGAACCATAAGCACAAAATAATGATTTTGCAATATATAATTTTTTATTCGAAACACCATAAAAGAATTTTGTGGTAGAATATGTATTTATTTACCGTCCACAAATTGATGATGGTGTTAATTTGAATCATCAGATACAAATCTAAATCTGAATTAAATTATTATATAGATCTTAATGATTTCAATGAATTATATAGCAGCTACAAATCTAGATCCGAACTGAATCATACGAACACATACGTTAAATAACCTTATGATTATAAATGAAGTTGTGTTGTCTCAATTATAAAATACTACGTTTTGTGCCACTATTGATATACACACACAAATAGTAGATATCATGCCCTTGAGGTACTAGGTTCGAAAAGAAATAATATTTAGTTGTGTTTGCCTATCGATAATCGATATCCTCTCTCAAAAATTTTGCTAGTCATTTATTTATAGTGAGATATAAGTTGTTGAGTTTTGGTTCATGAGTCAAAACTCATGAATTGCATCATTAGGTTGAATTAAATTATTTAAGTTAAGCACGAGTCGGACTTAATTATTTTCAAATCGCGATTATGTGCGACTCTATAGATATATTCACAATTAGATGTTGATTAAATTCAATTAATCATAAGTGATCTCTAATAAGATATTATAATTCCTAATTATGAATAGATTTTCTCTTTAGACAATCAAATCTCAATTATTAGGAGTGTCCTACTAGTTTAATCAACTGATTGCAACAGAAGGAGTGAGTATGACTCGTAAATGTGTGAGTGAGATGTGCGGCTAAGGATGTAGATTGGATCCGAAGAGGGAGACAATGACGCACGTACTACCAGGCCCAATTCTGAATATTTACGGGCCCCGAACAAAGTTTGGGTGGGGGCCCTCTAATTTATTTATTTTAAATTTGAGATACAGAGAATGTTTTATAATATGGTAGAATGGGTGGTCAACTAATTCGATGTTAGGATGAGTTGATGGAGATCATGGTTTGAATCATCACGTCTACAAATTTTATTTGATCATTGTGGAGCACGTATTGTTTTCCCAATTGAGAGGGGAGATTGTTGAATAAAATTCACTTGACAAAATATCCAACATCGTCATATACAAATAAAAAGACTTGACTTATACTAAACTATTAAATCATGACTTACGAGTTGAGATTTTTGAATCATACAGAATATATAAACCAATTGAGACAATTGAAAGTCCAACGTCCGATAATGTTAAAAACATTCACTATATTACATTCAACTTTAAAAAAAATATCTCCATGCATTCCGTCATATTCCCGTCATTACGGATTGATTGTCCCTACCTAGTAAAAACCGAATTGTCCGATCTATGGCTAGACACTTAATTTTAAAACCAATAATTTAACCATCTTGTCCAACGCCCTTTTCTGCATATTATTTTCAACTTGCAGATGTAATTTCAAGCTTTAAAGATCACCTGAGTTAGCAACTTTAAAAACATAATATTAAGAAATCCTAAAAGTATTCTCAAGTGGAGAACGTGGTGCATTTTATTTGTAATGTTTCATCTCTAACCTGGCAAGATATTATTTATTTCAAGTTTTTGAAGAGTGGAAGGGACAAGTTGGTAGAATGAATGTGTTGTTGATATTAGAATTGGACCAAACCGAAATGAACCGAACTATTCTAGACCTATCGATTCCGGGCTGATTTACAATCCAACAATTTTGAGATTTCGATTTCTCTTCCCATCAAGTCCAAACCGACCGAAATCTGATCCTGATCGGAAGAGACCGGTTTATTAAATTTTTACTAGAAAATAGTCATTTACTATTTTTAGTGTAATTAGGCTTCAATTATTTTTCTATGAACATTGTCCAAACATATCTGGTTCGGCCAAATTAAATTTTTTGTATATGATCTAGATTAGATTAGTTTGAATCATGTCCGATGGTCAGACCTTGAAACTAAAGATCCTGATTCAAATCCAAACCAATTTCAATTCGTTCCGCTCCTAGACTGACGAATTAGAAAATGCATTTATAATACCAAACGCCTTAAAAAATCTTCAACATTACAAATGCTATAGAAAGTTGAATCTGTAAGCTAAGCAATTCTTATATTTGTTCACAATTGAGAGAAGTCTGTAAATCGAATCTGTAAAATTGCAGAACACAATCAGATTGGTATGAAAACAAAATTACAACGTAAGGAGCCAATCATTTACAGCGCCCCTAAGACTGTCCACTCTCGGCATTGGACCGAATAAACTGTAAAGCTCGGCCGACTCGTCCTCCGGTTGGACCGGAGACGGACCAATTGGACCGGCATTCGAGATGCGACGATGATCCACAATGGCGTCAAGCACACAGTGATGAAACTCTGCAGCAACCCCTTCCTCCATCGCAGCGCTGCACTTCTCGCAAACCAATTTCGGATCTTGCCGCTGCCGCGTCCGCCGCGGTTGAGTTTCAGCCACGTTCTTGCTCCGTCTCTGCGTCGGGTAGTCAGGCCGATGGCGCAGCCGTAGCGGGTCGGGTCGGGGCTGGGGTGTGAGATCGGCGAGAAAGCAGCAATCTTGCAGCTGGGAGACGACGCGGAAGTCCGTCCGCCACGACATGACGGCCTTCCATTTGTAGTCGCGCGGCGACGCTGCGTCGGCGGTGTCGAGGAGGTACGCGGCGATGCGATTCTGCGGCGCGCCGATCAGGCGGCTGAGGAGGGCTCGGAAGGCGTCGAAGTCGAGTGCGGGGGTGAGTTTAACGTGGCCGGCGAGGATGAGTTTATCGTCGATGCGTATGAGGACCGGGAACCACCTGCCGGCCGCTGATGCTCCGGTCGTAGTCCGCATTGTCGGCGCACAGCTGACGATCAACAAGACGAATAGAAAGACGACGATGGAAAAACAGAGGATGAAGAAAGTCAGCATGGAAGAGGAGGGTTTGGAATGGGAGAAGGGTTTGGTTTGTATGTATAGGTTCTGGATTAAGCTGTTGCTGATTTGATTAGGTTTTGATAATTGCAGTTTTAAGATTACAATTTGGAAAGATTCTGCGCATGTGTTTCTATGTTTCTCGAGATGGAAGTTAGAAAGGGTTTAGGGTTGCAGATTCAAATTTTTTAAATCTGGCGATAGATTCAAATCTGATGACACCAAATCATGGTTTAGAGAAAATATGGAGGGAAGGATAATGAGAGGAAAAGTAAATATTGATGAAGGTTGGGTTGAGAATCGTAAATCATGTGAGAATGAGAACTCAAGTAAAAAATGGTGTCAACACACAAGACACAAGATATAAAACGCGTCTACAAAACACAAGCACACAAAACGCTATTTTTGCCTTGAATTTTCAGTTTCACATGATTTGCGGTTCCGAGTGAACCCCCTCTATATAATTCATCATCTTTTTTTTTGTTTCGATTGAAAATTTTGTGTATAATGATAAAATACTTTTTAATTGAAAATAAAATTTTCTTCTTATGTTACATTTAATTTTCCATCTACGATTATTTCTGATCAAACAAAATATTTTAATTTTGTCATAATTTTCATTTTCCTTCAAATTCTCCCTAAACCAATCATAGTCTTATAATTAATGAACATAAAAATTGGCAGCTATCACAGTATGTTGAGCAAGTGGTATTATCCCACATCGTCCAAGTTGAGCTCTTAAGCGATCCTTATATATAGTTGGGCTCCCCCACTCATTGCCAATTGGTTTTGAGTGTGGATCCAACAATTCTACATGGTATCAGAGCGGGTTTTGGCCGCACTCTTTGAACATGCCCGTGACGGTTAACTAGGTCCGCACGAGGTCCCACTTGTCGAGGTTAACAAAGGTCCTCGCAAGTGAGGGGGAGTGTTGAGCAAGTGGTATTATCCCACATCGCCCAAGTTGAGCTCTTAAGCGATCCTTATATATAGTTGGGCTCCCCCACTCATTGCCAATTGGTTTTGAGTGTGGATCCAACAATTCTACACAGTATACTCATATAATTCATATTTTTTGTAAAGATTTTATGTTTGTACCATGACTTTATATATATTTGTGAATATTCTTGCCAAGTCATATCATGTCTTAATACGATCATAAGGATATATTTCACTGAAGGTTTAAACTAACATTTGTGTAATATTCCAAATAGTTTCACTCTGTTTTTTTTCCCTGACATAATATTATTTCGTCTGTACAAAACCATTGCTAGAAAAATTTGAGTTAGTATTCATTAGTGAAAGGCGTATCTATTCTATAATAAGACTTCTGTACATAACGCTTTCAAAAAATGACGTATATTATGTCAAGAGATTTTATACGATACTCTTAACTAATAAACGTCATTTAAATCTGTTAGAACTTTATCTATTTTTAATTTAAAAATATCCATTTTTCTTATTATTAATTATTTAAATCAAATGTGCGAGACATGACATAAATACTAGGTGACATGCACACAAAGTGATGAGGATACAAGTTTGATGAATTGGTTGGGTGTGAAATTCTTGTATCTAGTTAGTAGATATAGTCATATAATAATTTCAATCCAATTAAAGAAGGAAATGTGAAAGCTTTCTGTGTTGGTGAAAGCTAGGGATGAATTGGAAAATGATGTGATTTTTCATATTTAAAGTTGCATGGAAAAATGCTGAAAGATGATGTTGGAAATGGCGAATTTTAGAAAGTTTAGTGAAAATAGAACTTGAGTAGAAATAAGAATTCAATTTTATGTGGGATAATAAACTAGAGTTTTAGTGTGATAAGAAATTTTATTTGATTTAGTATCATTCATCCATATAAATAAAGATGTTTTAGTAGTAGGAGTAATTTAAGAATAAATAAATAAATTTATGATTGATACGTGGATTGATATGATTTTTAATGAACTGTCACGTGCCATGTTTAAAAATTAAAATTGTATTCAAACAAATATTTATTAATTATAATTTTATTGACAACTACATGATAACTCTTTAATAATTGATTACTGATACATATGAAACTTCATGTCTACCTCAAAATAACTCTTAAATCAAATACTATTTCTTTTGAAATTCTTTTATACTTACAGTGATCGAATATTTTTGTCGGATCATCGCTTGTTGTCAACTCTCTGGCACTTGGTCAATTTGTTCTTTGACCATGTCCCTTCAGCCGTTCCAACTATCTTCTAGAATCCCACCCGCCAACTTATGCTTTTTTATTTTGGTTAGACAGTTTTTTTTATTGAATAAATATTTAGGTGGACACGGACACACAAATGAAAAGACGTCATTTAACATTTTCATTAATCAAAAATTTCTCAGTTGATGGAGTTTCTACTCGAAGTGATTACTTGCTTGTGTGGAGAATCACTGAGTGAGGATCCGCGATTCAAATAAGAATATTTGATCTTACCGTAGTGTTTTTAAGTATAAAATTAAAGAGAAAGTGAAGAAAATGAAAAAACTAGTAGTGTTATTGAATTTTTTAAGGAGGTAGGGAGGATTTGAGAGAATTTAAATAAATATTTAATTTATTTTCTTCCTAGTTGGGTGGATTTAGGAGGAAATTGAGTATTCATTGAAAAAGAAAAACTTATACCCTCTTATTCTTTATATTTATTCATTTTAATTTTTATAAATAGAGTAATTTATCTATTTTTTTTGACTTTTTATATTCTCAAATTCAAAACATCTATTTTTTTCCAATCTCAAATCTTGTTTTTTCATTTTTCCATCCAAAATCCCAAACACGCAAACAAAGCATAAACAAGAATGACCTGGGAGTTAAGACTCAAAGACCAGTAATAAGAAAAGGGTAAATAACAAAAACATATTTTGAATTACTATTCATTTTTAAATCAAATATTGAATTTTGTAATTCTTCAATTGTAGTACTGAACTTTTTAATTTTTCAATTTCAGTACTACACACTTAATAAAACGAGAAAATTTATATGAAAAAATAAAATTTGTATCCGATATGTTTATGTTCAAAATATTAGCTAAAGAGCTGTACTCATAAATTAATTCTCATATTTCATGTTAATTTTTTTTATTAAGTGTATAATACTAAAATATTCGATACTGAAATTAAAAAATTCACTATTTAATTTGAAAATTAATGATAGTTCAGAGCACATTTTTATATTTTACCCTTTAAAAAAATATGAAAATGTAATAGGGTTATGTTTATATAAATAATCACGTTGATCATCACATCATTTTATTATCTAGAAAGGTCAAAAAAAACAAACATTAAATTGTCAACCGCCATCTCTCTTTATCCTACGCGCTTCACCCACCCACCACCGCCGCAGCTGCCTGCCTCGCCTCCACATCTCCACCCCCACCCACACGTCTCTCTCTCTCACAGGCCTTCCCTTCCTCCAATTCCGATCCACCCAAATCCACCTCTCCAAACCCCATCGCCGAATTTCATTCGACGCGATTCTTGAGCACAGCTGGTCATCAATGGCGGATTCGTCTGACAAACCGCAATCAGAGCCCGCCAGACTCCTCAACCGATCCCTCACCATGCGCTCCGCCCCAGCCAAGCGGGACTCGCTGCCGAAACCCTACCTTTACCAGCCCCTCGACCGCTCCAACTCCCTCAAGAAATTCTACGCCCCGACGGAGAAACCACCCCCGCCCACCAGCAATTCAGTCGCATCCAAGGTCGCCGAGCTCTGCCGCCTCTTCGACTCCCAGAGAATATCGTCAAAATCGAAACTTTCGGGCTCCGCCAGGGCTCCGAACTCGGCCCGGCTGCCGGGCGGGGAAGCCAAGGTCGTGGTGTACTTCACCAGCTTGAGAGGCGTGCGGCGCACGTACGAGGATTGCTACGCGGTGCGGACGATCTTCAGAGGGCTCAGGGTTTACGTCGACGAGCGAGACGTCTCCATGGACGCGGGGTTCAGGAGGGAGCTGCAGAGAGTGATGAAGGAGAAGGCTGTCAGCTTGCCGCAGGTTTTCATCAACGGGAGGTACGTGGGAGGCGCCGAGGTGATCAAGCAGCTTTTCGAGACCGGGGAGCTGGCGAAAATGGTCGAAGGGATGCCCCTTAAGGCGGCCGGTTACGTCTGCCAGACTTGCGGGGATGTGAGGTTCGTGCCTTGCTGGAACTGCGACGGGAGTAAGAAGGTGTTTGATGAGGATGAAGATACGGTCAAGCGCTGTCGGCTGTGTAATGAGAATGGTTTGATTCGCTGCCCGAGTTGCTGTTCTTGAGCTTGAATATGTGAATGATACCGATTA
>NQLW01000098.1:939964-951656 GCA_002312845.1 Kalanchoe fedtschenkoi
GAAAATATCATGTTTAGGTAAATGGTTTTGCTCATTTTCCCTAAACCAACAAAGGCCACCAAATTACGAAGTTGGCTAATTGCATTAAGCAAACAGATGATCCTTGCATGCATTAGAAAGGAATAATAAATGTCATTAAAAAACTTTCAAGATAGTATTGAACCTGCAGCATTTGCATTAGTTTTGGATGCTGTTCCAAAAGCTGGCATAGCTTGTCACGGTCACTAAGCAATGACTGCAAAAAAGAAGAGGGAGATAATCAGAAAGGATAAAACCGAGTGCATGAAATCACAATAGTTCAAAAAGATGACTTGTGTTGAAAAAGGCAAAAACCTGGATAGCTTCAGGAGAACTGAAAAACTGTTGTAGGTTAAACCCTGAATCTTGTTGGGTTGAACTTTCGTCAGGCTGATGAATTGGCTGCTGAGCTACTTCAAGATGCTGCTGAGAATTATAGTAGACATTGGCAGGGGAAGGTTGCAGCTGTTGTAACATTTGCATTTGAAGAGGACTTTGGTGCAGAGACCCTCCAGCATCAGATTGTTGTTGATGTTGAATATTAGGTCTAATGTGCTGCGGTGGATGTGGAGGACGAGTCAGCTGTGGCGGCTGAAGAGGTTGCAACTGAATGAGGGATTGTCCAGATTGGAGAGTAGCTTGAGCAAACATTTGATTTTGTACAACATTTGAATTCTCCCCCAATCTCTGATTAGGTGGACTACCAAACACAGACATAGGTGCTGACATAGGCCTGCTATATACTAAGGGTTGCGCCAGCTGAGGTGGATATGATGGTATTCTGGCTCCAGATACCAAATGGTTGCTTGTTCGGGGATCAGCCGGAGCCCCCGAGCTCTGAGAGGCTGATGGTTTTTGCAATGGCATACTGAATGAACTAGTCGATGCGTAAGGAGGAGGGGTAGGAGGAAGCGGAGGCCGAATAGAGCCACTAGCTGATGTTGGTAGGGTCCTCAGGTAGTTCGGATCTGGTTGCACCTGCAGTAAAAAAGTAAGATAAGTGCTGAAATTTTTGTTAAAAAAATAACAAGAAAATTTGTGTTTAAGATATTGAGTCTCCACTCTAAAACTTACATGAAATGCTGTAGGCTCCGTGTTTGAGCCAGTAAATGAACCCTTAGACATAATCGGAGAGACTGTTGGCGGTGGCGGCATAGGAGGCAATGGAGGTTGACCAATCATATACCTTTGATCATGATGTCCACGTGATCCTGAGGAGAAGTGAAACATTAGCAACTCCCTTACAAGGATCCTACTAACCTGACTAAAAGCAAACTGTTTGGCTAAACTATCATACCCATGTCTATATAGAGATAAGATGAAATGAATTGGCACAAAAATGAGACTACCTGTTGCAGCTACAGAATCAAACCGACCAGACGGCTTAATGGTAATGACATTCTTTGAATTGTCAAATTGATCATTATACTTTCTGTCTGAGGTTACACTATGTTGCCGAGATAAAGATATATCCGGTCTTGAAGCTGACATTCTTGAAGAGAACTCACTTTGTGCATGTTCATCCATGTTAGATGTAGTTGGCATAGCCGACTGAGCTGGTTGGTTATTCTCATTCGCTTCACTCTCTGTCTCTGCCACAACCGAATGAGGAGAACCAACTACACCAGGTCCGAGCTGCTGCAAGTTATCATCCAGTTGAGGGAATGGGAGCTTATCATCTGCTTCAGATTCCTCACCATCAAAGACAATATTGATGCCCTGGAGGTCATCATCAGGATCTGCTTTTAAGAGCTGACAGTTGCTAGACTTCTCTTCTCCGGGCTTACTTGCAGATGTTACTAAGGGCTTAGATCGCACAGTAGAATCCCCAGCAGCACCAACAACTGGATTGAGCCGCTCCTTTTGTCGGGCCATGAATTCGTCAACATGAATTGATGGAGGTCTTCCACTGGAGCCTACACGCTGAACAGCAATTACATTGGAACCGGAGTTGATATCAACATTTCTCTCTCTCGCAACGTAGTCATCCACATGCATAGATGGAGGCCTGCTAGTGTTTGGCTTGCGTTGACGGAAATTATCCCTACGAGAGGGACCAGAAGACACTGGAAGGGGTCCACCTCGTGCAAAGGAATTTGGTGCCAGACTGTCAGACGGTGAGTTGTCCAATCTGGAACGCCTGTTGGGGCCATCTATGGATGCCATCTTTCTTTTTAAAGATGGAGAAGCTTGAGATAATCTGTCAGGTAGAGCTTCAGGACATTCCCACAGAAACGTGTCCGCAAGTTCTCCGATACATGACAGAGAATCAACCCTCTGAGAGTTACCATCAGCCGTTTGAAGTAATTTTAGAGAAGAATGAGGGTCGTTCGAAGCTGGCAAAACATTAGAAAGGATTTCGTTCACGTTGACTGAAACTTCCTGGTCTTCTTCCATCAACAAAACAGAGATCAAATGCTCCACAGCCTGAAACGGAAGCTGGTCAACTAAATTGAAAACACTGAAAGATGATAAGTTTCAAAAAGAAAAATGATCTCTTACAATCAGATAGGATGTAGACGATGCATTGGAACTCGTCTTGGAACTCAAGGAAACTATCATTTGCTCTATGTTTTTCATGTTCTCATCAACAAAGCTGCTCTCTCCTCCATCGTCGAGAAGCCCGAAGAGGCATCTCAATGCAGCAATTCTCTCTGTTTTCAGACTGCCGGACGAGAGATGAATGAGTTAAACAGCATCACATACTAGATAAGAAAAGTTTAATAACAAAATGCAGAGAAATTGAAGGTGGCAAGCAAAAATCATTAATAATCACACTAAAAATAATCTCAAAATTTTAATATAAAGTTATGTTTGGTACGATTATTAAGAAGGGATGTAATACTAATTATACATACAAAGTTGTAAGGTAGATAATTGGAGATAGGGATAATTAGTATCCGAACACCCAAGTTCCCAACTAGGTATAAAAGACTATAAAAGGGGTATTAGTAATACCTTAGTGAAAGATGGGATAATAACAATTTCACTTTTAGTGACATGATAAACAATACCTCTACCAAACACAGCCTAATTTTATAAATATTGAGCCAACAGAGCTCTTATATTTCTTAACAGAACCACTTCGGGTACGTC
The DNA here is from genome assembly GCA_002312845.1 of Kalanchoe fedtschenkoi. NCBI lineage: Eukaryota > Viridiplantae > Streptophyta > Magnoliopsida > Saxifragales > Crassulaceae > Kalanchoe > Kalanchoe fedtschenkoi. The sequence continues at coordinate 943,079 of NQLW01000098.1, forward strand.
TTTAACTCTTGAGATTGGAAAAAAAACATTGAATCACAGAAACCAAGTACAGCTAAAAGCTAACTAACGCTTTTCTTCTGCTGCCTCTTAAATCCTAATATAAGAGCTCTGCTATGGTGACTTACACCTTCGAGAGACTTAAACATCAAGAAGAAGGGTAAATGTGCCACTTCTAATAATCTTGTGAAGGAAGCCTAAATTTCAATCAATCATTATGATTTTATAAAAAAAAAAAGAGTTAAAAGAAAATGTAGTAACTTACTTGTTCCCTTCAAAGGAGAATTTTAATGCACCCGTACAAAAAACCAAGATAGCATCAATACCACCAGGTAGAGTACTATCATTTGATTCAACCGAGGCTAGCAACTTCTTCCAGCAACAAAGCAGCGGCGGATTCCTAAGCCACTGAGTTTTCTCAAAAAGATTCAAACGTCCTTCAAATTTATTTTCGTCTTCATATTCAAAATCCTCCCCGGCAGAACAAATACGTGAACAGAAGATTGTCAAAGCTCTTTGGCCATCATCAGTAGAGACAGCTTCTTTAAAAGCTACCACACAAGCCAGCAATTCACAACCGGTAGGTAGAACCTGAAGACGATGACATAGTGAGCAACGTTTTAGGGGAAACTTGGTTAAGGAAGGGTAGTAGGAAAACTTGTTACCTGAAATAACTTCAAAAGATATGGGATTATCAGCAAGAAATCGTCAGCATCCAAATTCCTCCAGTTCTCCCTACATATTGGTAATTAATTTAACAAACATCGACTTGATATGGATAACACATGCAAACATACTATATTGAACTAATTAGCAACTTACTTTTTAAACCCTCTAGGATTCGGTGGGTATGTATAAGATAACGATAGAAGGACGAGCGATCTAAATATTGGAATGCACCATTTATAAGGACTAAATCCAATAATACCGGATCCTAAATCCTCTGATAACTGATCCCCATCAACCATAAAGGCCTGGGTACACCTCTCAAGTGCATTTGCCAGTATCTGGATTAGTCCCTCCTTCAACAGCAGAGGCTGTTATTGAGAATTTTATCATATGTCAGCAATTGCAGCTAGTGAATCTCAAAAATAAAAGATAGATGAAAGAAACAACAAAAAAGAAGACTGGAAACTAGTTCTAAACAAAAGAATGGTAAACCTTGGTACGAGGATGCTCCAACACGCTCGCCAAAAATTCAAGCAGTCTTTGAATCTGACAGAGAGTGATAACCATGAATTTAAAACAGGAATCAACAATAGCAAGTACAATGTGATGGCACAGCTGTCCACAATATGCGCAGAATCAATTAGTTCCAACATAGTAGGATCACTCGAACTCATCTCCTGCAATTTTATAAAACAAGGAAAGAGACAAAGCTCGAAGCCAGCATGCATTAGAAGTATGAGCATAATGTGATGTCAACCGTCGAGCCCTTAATTAGAGGTTTGTGTTTGTAAAGCCTGCATTCTTGGAATAACCAAAGATGCCAGTGCTAGTTTTGAATGGTTGGTTATTTAAAATCAGCCTTATTTCCTAAATTAGGATATAATGCCCTGGCACAGTTTTCCTTTGAGAGCCTAGCAAAGAAGAATACCTTGAAACTATCAACATCTGATAAAGAAGCGAACTGAGACAAGTGATCTTGCAGCCAGACAAACAGTGGATGCAGCAGCACAGAAGCATAATCTGGTTTTTGGTAGGCGATTCGAACAATCAGTGCACGGAGCAAGTCTTGAATAACCACTAATGTCTGTTATGTATAAGATGACTCAGTGAGGCTGAATGAGAACAATGAATAGCTTTTAGAGTATAACACATAGTAGAATCAGCAGAAATACACTGAATGCATAATGCAGGAACACTTCGGCAATCTTCTCAAGATGTGTCTGCAACTGGCTAAGCAGTGTTTCAAAATGTCGCGGTGCTAAGTGCCAATCAACTACTGTTTCCCCTTGATGTCCTAGCACCGTTCCAACTGCCAAGGTCCTCACACCAGTCAGTAGAGGCATCCCATTCTTCCAAAGCCTAATACCTTCTTCTGGAAATAAATCATTCTGACAACAAACCCTCATGTTATTCAGAACTCTCAACATTGAAGCCATATTAACCACTAACACAGTTAAAGCATAATAAGAACAAATCACTACAAGAGCCGTAAGACAATTTAGTTACATGCCAAACACGAACGTACCAAAAGACATAGCAAACTGCAAGTTTCCTTTGGGCCTAGAGCCAATACTGATGTAGCCTGCAAATTTTCTGTAATTGAATGGAACAATCCTGGCGTCCACCCATGTATTGGCCAACAAGCAAGAGCAGATACAATTAGATGGCAAACTGATGCGAAGTTGAGTGCAGACTCGCAATAAGGGGAAGACGATTCTGCCGCGCATGCGGCAAGCTTTGGGCTGTAGCACACTCGCAACGATTAGTATCAGCGAGCCACTGTGACAAAAAAGAGTCGATCGAAAAATTGAGCATACCTCACTTCCCTATGCAGCCGGAGTAGAGCATTCATCAGTTTTGTATTCCGGTATTGCTCTTTAGATTCCTTGAATGACAGAAGCAAATATCAAATGTCAACGAATTTACTAAAAATAACTGAGCGATCCTAATTATTATTATAAAAGAACAGAACTAATGAACATCTTCACAATCTTGATTGTGTTATACAGCAACAATAGGAAGTATCATTTGCCCCAAGTCATCTCTCCATCTAGACACATCAAAAGGTCTACAAGATGTATAATTGACATCACAACACAGGTGAAATGCTTATTCTAGGTCAAATTGGAGAAACAGCTATCATTACAATCTACTTTCTCCTACTCGGTCATTTTAATATTTTTCTATATTGCTATTTTCTCGTATTCAGTGGTGCTACATAAATGATGTGACCTCAAGAATACTCTTCTTCATAAGCTACAACTACATTATGGAGCGGTTTCAATGTTCAAGTACAAAATGCGTGACATTTAAGCTGATAAATGCCAATGCAAGAGCAAAATGGTATTCCATATCCTTATTTACTATATTTGAAAAATGACAACCATTACACCTGTCTGAAAGTCAAACTGCAGCTACACGTCAATATTGTTGACATGGGATGACTGACTGAAATCAGTTTAAGTTAATTCGTGTTCTAAGTTGTTTACGCAGAGAAAATAATAATTTTGGATGAATGTCAACTAACCTGTAGCTTTTGCAAGAGCTTCACCAACAGGACTAATGATGGTATCAGCAGATCAACGAGGCTTTTTTCACGATTGCGTTCCACCAGTAAATCAGATGTAGAATTGCTCTCTGTCCCATCATCAACAAGATAGTCTGATTGCACATCATATGTAATAGAAATTAGCAGGTGTTAAAGGATAGCAGGAGAGCATCATAAAGCATTATAAGCCAGGAAAAGAATTTGGTTACATAAGTCAGCAAATGGGGCCACATTTTGCCTTATGAAGCGAAATAATTTACAACTAACAGACAACTTCATACAATAACACTCCGCGCTCACCGTAAGTGTTGGATGACCTTTCAAACATCAACCGGCAATTGACAATAACTGCATAGATAACAGTAACAGCTCCCTCGTCATATAAAGCAGCAGCAACAGCCTTCATCAAAATAAATTAGCAGTTTATATCATAAACACATATAAGCTGAGAAGAAAAGCCCTGGAATGGCTCAATAAAGACTACATGGATAAAAGTAACTAAATGGGTGCGATATCAGTAATGGCAACTGTCAAGGGAGGTCTTAACAGTAACACGTACAAGCAAGCTTAACTTTAAAAGATGAAAATTATGTCGACATATCAGTTTGATTAGACACATAGACAAATAGAGAACATAAAAAAAGAAAAAATAGAATGAAGGTGCAGAGTATCATACCGAGTTTTCAGCAAGAAATGCTAATATGCGGAATCCTGTAGTGAGCTGCGCAATTGAAGAATCGCGAAGGGTAACACCGTCATAAGATTTTTCAGCAACTGTTTTGGACAGATTTTCCAAGACAAGACCATCCGAACCACTAGATGAGTCTCCTACAGAATTCTCAAGGTCAGCTGAATCTGATACAAGGAGGCTAGAAGAACTCAGGTGAGCATCACCCCCAGATGCTAAAACCGCTGCATAGCGCAGAAGGCCACTGCCACCATATTTATGATACACAGCACCTGCGTCAATCCAATCCAAAAGTCTTGCAGGAGCATCCTTCCTATTGGACCCCGAGGAAGAGGAGTGTAAAGCTGTATGAAGCTCCAAGGCATGCTCAATCCAAGAAGACATAGAATATGCAGCAGAATCACCGACAATGACTTCAAAAATCTCAGCAGCAGAGTGAAATATTGCAAGATTTACTGGTGACACACCTGATTGACCAAAGGTTATGCATGTGAAGCAAAGTCACTATAAGAATAAATATAATATAAATTTTAACAAAAGAGATCGAAATTAAAATTACCAGTACTAAGATTGCCAGTATCAACTTCCGTGACAGATTGCAGTGCCTCCAGCAAGACTGTAACAGCCTACAGAAATAAAAGTTAAGACTTACGAGTTCAACACGGACACATCAATTACATAAGGGATTGAAACTTAAGACTGTCCATCCAGAAAACGAAACGTTGATATTGCTTAAATAGGACAGAACAAATAACACTAATAATGATTATTTTGCAAGCGGCTTCTGTATAGTTTGACTTGGGTTTTAAATTTTCTATTTGTTATCCGAAAGGACTTGCTACACGCCATCATGCCTGGTAATCTTTATTCCTATTTTTATTAGTTCAAATAACCGCTGTATTTGAAACATCATCCTTGAAATTGATAGGCTATAGTTGTTTTTTAAGAAAGAATTTTTGTAAAGAATTATCAGTCATCATTATTATGGAGCATAATATAAGAAAAATAAGAACAAAGCACAGCCCCCTAAAGCCACCAATTTTTTTCTTATCCTGAATAATTCTTAAAATCATATTGTTGGTTAAATAATAAACACACCATAATTCAGATATAGGCCATACCTCTGGGAATAGTGCAAGAGCCAACAATGCCTGACGTCCACAATCAGCCCTGCACAATGATAATAAACGTGACATAATCAAGATCACAATACAAAAATGTTGAGTTTTGTGGGTATTAGTGAACACTATAACCTCGAAAGCCCACAAAGCTCCCACAATACCCATAAGAATTCTTCTGTTTGCGGGGTTGTCGAAAGAAGACGATCAACAGCACGGACCTAAACAAAGTATTCAACACCCAATTATTTCAGCAGACAAATTCAATACCAGTTGAAAGTAATATAAGTTCAATAAATATAGGAATGAAAGTTGGAGAAGATCGAAGAGCCCAATCATGATGGAAACTTAACAAAAAAAACAAAAACTAACCGCCCGAAGATGCATCTCGATTATAATTCCTACTTCTGTTGGCCGACAAACAAAGCCCTTGGATAGCAGAACAGATGCGTATCTAAGAGGTACACTTTCTTCCTTGCTTACATCATCAACACCCCTCAATGCAAGTACTAGACTGGCTGTAAGTTCAGGATGATGTGCTAAGAAGGTCAACCCTGAAAGAAAACATAGCCAATAGAGTAAACAAAGAAGCATTAACACTGGATAAATCGTGTATCGACAAATATAAAGGAGAGGGCAGACCTGAGCGACATGAAAGTAATGAAAGAATTATCGCCTGAATTAATGATGCAATGTCCACAAAGATGTCCATTACACGACCCACTTCTGAGCGCAGTTGAGGTGACGAAAGAAGCGCTGCCGATAAAGGAAGAAACCCTCTCTCCTGATTCAAAAGAAGCAAGAGATCGGTTCATAACTAAAGGTAACATCAACTTCCTTGTAAACCAGAAAACAAAGAATATATCATATGCAATTCATAACAACAATCATTTTATGGGAACATACGGCATATTTCTTTTAGAAGTTAAAAATTGTGTTAAGAAACAAACACAGACAACATATAACAACACAGATTATGTGAGCAACAAGGGTCACACTCCGAACACTTTTTCGAGATCCAAAAAGAAGAAATCAAAACAGCCATCTATTTCACTAATCATTTGAACTCGATGGCCATAAAGGAATCAGCATACATGGGTGAATGTGAATATATCCACAAACAATTCATGAGGGGGATGTCATTCACATAAATACCTTGAGCAGTGACAGCAAATGTACATCAATATCTGATGAAGGATAACGGTCCTTGGAATTCATAATCAATCTACAGGTTGCAGTGTACGATAACAGCCCTTCTGTTTGGCCAAGGATCAATGATCTGCTAGCAGAAGCCACAGAAGAGGGATCCTCGATTGGATCACGAGCCATCAACAGTTTCTGTGTATGCCAGATGAACACAACATTAATGACAGAGCTGTATACCCAGCCCAAAAGAGCATGTTGTGCCCTCCCAAAGAGGAAAAGTGTCCAGTTGAGTTGTAGCTTGTCCAAATACTTCAGGTAACATATGAACAACAGTCAACAATATAAAGATACTTTTTCCAAAGATGAAAAAGAATATAATGTTCCTCAATCATGTTAAGGCTTCACTGATCAACTTGGAGAAAATTAGACCATATGCTAGTGTGTATCAACAATTTATGCATCAATATTAACCCTACCCATTCCTATAAAACATTGTTTATCAAGGAATAAATACATGGATGAAGTACTTATGTGGCATTATTAGATTCCTTCAGAACCTCCTCTGATCGTACTGGGATCATTAACTTATTGAACTCAGGATTAGAATTTACAATGTATTTGAACGGTTAAACGTAACTTACCAAGAGACTTTTGAGTTGTGATTTAGCATTGCCAAGGAAGTCCAAAGATGCACTTGAAACTTGTCCCGTCGCAGAAAGATTCCCAATAAGTGAAAGTACTGCACACTGTAAGATGAGCAATGATTGCCATATAAAAATATATATAGCAATACTGACACAAGGATTACATCTTTCAGTGGCTACCAAATATATAATTTGTGAAAATTGACTACTTAACAATACAATGACATTTATCATTTTTGGGCGTGATACCATATATGTTGATTTATTGGCATGTAAAATTGATTCATCCATAATGTTCATACCTCATATCTAGACGCCACTTCATATAAACGCAGGCGCTGCAGAAGATAGGTAGCATGAGATGCAACATCGTGACTTTGATGTTGTAAAAGCAACTTCACCAACTGGCTGTAACCTTCACTTTCTCCAGATGGAATGTTTTCATCGTCACGAGGCCACCAACTTAAAAATCCCTCACAGCCGACCGAGTAGCGAGTAGCTTGTTCAACAAAACCAAGTGCAAGTAATGTGGTTGCCGTGGATTCGTGTAGATGACTACAAAAAGAACCAACAAGCTCCTCCATGGCACCACCATTAACAAAATGGTAACATCCTTCCTTATTAGAGCACAAAAGTAGAGCCATACTGAATAGCAGATTTGTTTTTGTGTGCTGGAAAAAAATAAAATGTGAATATACGAGATGATGAAAGAAAAATATGACGGCATTAAGACCATGACCAAACACAAATATGTATCGGACACTTAATATAGCTCATAACCAATACCTATGTCCCATGTACCTTTGAGAGAAGTGGATGGTCAATGGTATTAATGTGCTGTAAAAATTGGGTAAACATATCCATCAACTGTTTTGAAGCGACCAGATTACCATCAGATTCAAGGAAAGTAAACTCGGCCAATAACTCAGCAGATATGTACCCCGATTCATGAAGTTTTTGCATAAGGGATAGCAGGTCTTGTTGTGCCTGAGTCAATTGGTATGGCATTAGCTTTTCTTGTGCCATATCAGTCTGATTAGGAGTTTCATGTAGTCGTTCACTGGCCGCATAAGAAGCTGCTGCTGAAACTACAATATTTATTAAGCCTTCAACTGTGTCACCTAGGTTTGGCAACTCAAAAATCCTGAGCGACAACTGCAAAAGCTGCTTCATTTCTGTAGACATATATGTGGGAGGAACCACAAGTTGCAGTGAATTTATAGAGGAAATAGAATCTTCAATCGTCAAGTCCTTCAAATGCAATGCAGGAGGGAGGTCATCCAGCTTTGACTCTGACGAGGAAACAAGATTGTTCAGAGTGCTGTCCAAATCAACTTCAATGTTGAACTGGCCCAAATCTTCAGCTGTGTTCCCATATATAACCATGCTAAGACTTCGATAACAACCCCTCAAAACCAGGTGACTGGTCACTATTGCCTGGAATTTGGCAGTAAGAAAAAACAAAATGATAAAGCCTGAAATGGGACAGAGCTACTACTAATTTATCAAGAACACCCCAAAGACATAGTATAATCCATTAACAAGGGCTACATTCAAGAACAGAAAACAAAAAGATAAATGAAATTCTAGGGTTTCCAAATGCATTGCAACCCCAGCAAATAACATTCTGCTATGTTATTATACCACCAGTCAACAAAAAAAATACAAAAGTTACCTCCACATCAGTTATGATTATAATATCAAAGTGGGTCTAGCAATATGGGTATACTACCAGTATCTTTCCAATAAATCTCAATGGTTTTCCAAT
>NQLW01000098.1:954051-991088 GCA_002312845.1 Kalanchoe fedtschenkoi
TCACAAGAAGTTATCACAACAGGTTCTGTAAAAACCACCTGAGAGAAGATTTTAAATCCTTGTTAGCGAAGTTGACAGATCGAGATAAAGATAGGCAAAAAGTTGAGCAGCATAAGCTCTACAACTCACGGATCAGCTAAATACTATAAATGGATCAAAACAATAATGTCTCCTGTGAAAATAACAGCGGCAGTGAGCAGACACGAGACAGATAAATTTGCAGGATACATAACTTATTTGTTCTAATATTATCACAAATTAAAGAACGTCTTTTTCTTCTTCTAGTTAAGCAAATCAGTGAGTGAAATATTATAATTTGATAAGCATACATATCCTATATGTGTCATTATGGTTTTGAATTTGAATAAAAGCTGTGAACCAATAATTGCTCAGGTCCAGACTCTAAATGAAAACTGAAAGCATTTTCACTTCGTGTAAGATATGATGTTTTCAAGACACAAGCGAGATCAAACCAAACATAGGATTTCGGACACAGCAACATAAAGTGCAGCAGAACCAAAACCAGGCTGACTGCACTCATTCTTCCTACCTATGCGGCACACGCATTGCAAAACAGAAACAAGAACAAGCTTCCGTTCATCATTGAAAATACTATAAGCTTCTTTCATCCTACTCTTACAACCTCAAAGCCTAAACTTTTCTTCACTTATTTTCATAAACACCTTTTCGCGATAATTAACAACTCGTTTTCCTCATCTATCTTTCCATTCAGATTATTTCTTCATACCCCATTCAGACCCTAAAATAATGCCAGCACGATGAGGCAGATTCACACTTGCATTTATTCCCTGCCTTTAAATCACTGCCACAATGCACAGCAGCTGATCTTACATGCACAAGATGCTGTCTCTACTGAGCATTATTTGACCGAATACGATACTTAGGTATATAATGCCATGTCAATTACGCCAAGCATGGACACAAAACTCACTCCATAATATCCGAAATCCGAAACAGAGGATATTTCAAAAATCTCACCTTATCTAATACAGCTTACCAAATACGTAAATCAGAAGAATAAAAAGGAATGAAGTGATTGTGAGTTAACTGACCTCGTCCACATACTCGTCGAGTTGATTGTGAACAAATGTCTGAGCGAAAAGCACGCACGGCTCAGGACGCCCCATTGCTTAGTGCGCCCTCATCCACTGGCGGTTGCTCTGGGAAGCGATTCAGATTCAGGCGCTGAGTCGGAGTGTTGTTGTGTTGTGGATTTTGAATTGAATTGAACTCCACTGAAAAAGTTCTTCGTTGATTCTATTCTAGGGTTCAGTTTTGCAGGGAAGGGTCATTCGCAATTGACCGAACCGACACAACATGAAACTACGTCGTTTCATATAACAACGACGGCGTTTTAGCTGGGCGTCCAGAACACGGCAAACAATGAAACAAGGTCACATTGATGTAACTTATCAGGTAATGAGACATTCTTGTACCACGATATAGGTTATTGCTAATGTTACAAATACAATCATACTCTCTCTCTTGTTTTTTATTTGTCAATTGAAAATTTTTTTTATTTGTCACTTAATATTTTTTAATACGTATATAATATTTTCAACTAACATAAAAAATTAAATATTAGTGATTTCATTATAATAATTAATAAAAAATAAAACTACATCCATAACAATCTCTTACACAAAATTTTAAATATACATTTTAAATTCTTGTATATTAAATTCTTCCAATGTTAAATATCACTATATCTTGTTCATCTCCGAATTCATTTGTGACTCTTTGGAGCACAGTTTTCTCAAATATTGACAGGGAGGAGCCATAAAGAGGTCTTCATTCGCCAAAATTCATAAGCGGAAATGTCTTCGGTTAGTCAAAACATGAATCCCCATCAGAATATATGCACTGAGTAATCCTAAACATTGCTCAACCAATTGTTCACACATCAACCAACAACAATAAAAATAATGGGTGTATCATCAACCCATTTTTTCATCATTCTCTTTGTTGAGCATAGTAGTATTATCCCACATCGCCCAGTGAAAGCTCTTAAGTGATCCTAATATATAGTTGGGCTCCCCCACTCATTGCCAATTGGTTTTGAGTGTGGATCCAATATATCTACATGGTATCAGAACGGATTTTGGCCGCACTCTTAGAACATGCCCGTGACGGTTAACTAGGTTCGCACGAGGTCCCACTTGTCGACCTTAACAAAGGTCCTCGCAAGTGAGGGGAGTGTTGAGCATAGTGGTATTATCCCACATCGCCCAGTGAAAGCTCTTAAGTGATCCTAATATATAGTTGGGCTCCCTCACTCATTGCCAATTGATTTTGAGTGTGGATCCAACATATCTACACTCTTCCTTCCTACATCATATCGAAACCTGTTAAGAAGCAAGTAACCAAAAAAGAAAGAGATTTTCCAGAACAGGGAAATAAATACTATCTGTTACTGTATGAAACAGCAGCTTATATAGAACAGCATAGCAAATAAATAAATAATCTGTACTTCTTGCGGACATTATCAAAAGCCTGAGACAATAAGAAATAACTCGAGCATCTCAGAAATGTAATACCCAGATAACATCAATAACAAACAAATATGAATTTCATCAGGAATAGGAGAAGGTTGAACACCACTAGGAGTGTAACAATAAATCGTTAAACCGATAAACCGAACTGAATTAAACTGAACCGATCAGTTTGGTTCGGTTTTATCAGTTCATCAGGCGGTTTCGGTTAGTCGTTCAAAGAAAATCGACCGGTTCGGTTCGGTTCAAAAATTTTCATTACAAACCGAACCGAACCGAACCGAACCATTTAAAATTCATATCTTCTCCAATAAAACCCTAATTCTTCCCTCCTACCTGCTATTCTCCTGCTGCGCCGCTTGAACAGTTAAACTTGAAGACACGGTGCTCGAGGCGCACGAAGGATGAGGCTCTCGTGGCAATCGAGACGCATGCGAAGTCAGTAGCCCAATCTGACTTTGCTGTAGGCAGACAACGCGCGAAACTCGGAGCGTGACCTTTAATTTTCGGTTGAGCTAGACTGATGCAAGAGACATTATCAAGCTACTTAAGGGGAGTTTAGAATAATAGAATAGAATTAAAGAGTACAATTCATAATTTGTAACAGTCTTATATACGGTGCTACTGGATGGAATGAAATCATCAATGAAGAATTTACCCTAGATCTATCTCCTTCTCCTCCGATCGTCTCCTTTCCCGTCTTGTTTCTTCTGCTCCTCTCCTCCTTCCTTCAATCTTCCTCTATTTCCTGTTCAAAATATTAGTTTCAAAAGGTTGGTTTGTATCATGGACCTACAACTGTGGCGTTGTTTCGCTGTGAGTTTTTTGACCCACGTCGGGCGGTTCCCGTCCACCCTCTCAAGCCTCCTCTAAACGAAACCAACTGCATCAACACAAACTGAACAACAACCGATCGACGAGCTGAAAGGGGCCCTGCCAGGCAAAAAACAGGAGAGTTTGATGCGCTGGGCTGGCTAGGCTAGGCAGGTCTAAACTGGAGTGGCTGGGCAAGCTAGGCTGGCTGGCCTAAATCGAGCTGTTGGGGGCGCTTGCTGAGGTCCGCGAGCAGTAGTGCTATGAGCTGCAGGGCGGGCTATGGAGCCGATGTGGTGCTGGGACGATCTAATGAGCGGAATCTGCTGGGATAGGCACGCTGCTAGGGTGAGGGCAAGCCGTTGGGCTTGGTTCTAGGTATGTCACTAGACTGGGTACCTAGCCCTGCACACCCCGATCAAAGAAGAAGAGAACAAGTGTTCTGGAGAAATTGAAGGCAGTGTGACACTCAATGTGTTCAGTCCAAAATAAAGGTTGACAAGCCACTACAACATCACCTTGTCGACTCAGAAGAAGCTCACGATCACCATCACATGGTGCAAGAGCCATATAAGTCGAGGACTCAGCATAAGCTTTAACAACGCATCATCATTGCAGGCATTTAATTTGAACTCCAACTCCATTTTCAAGAGATTGAAGGGGGCTAAGGTGATCGAGTAAAAAAAACACTAAGGTTGAAGTCATCTGGGATCTTTCTGCAGCCGAGTACCAAAATGGGCCAGAGCCGGGAAATAAGTACTATGTCCTGGTCATTACTGATTCAGAGATTGGACTGAGTTTAGGTGACATACTTGAAGATGGATATGCAATCATACTTGAAGAAAAAAAGGCTAATGATTTTTGTTAAGACAATATCAGGTTTGATTTGTTTGTTTTTATTTTCAAATTATGTAATTTAAAATCATCAATTGTGTATTGGATGTTTGGATCAGACTATTTATTTGGTTATATGTGGAACTATATGGGTTGTTTTCAAGTTAGACATTAAAGTTTTTTTATGACCGAACCGAACCAGAATCAAACCGAACCGGTCAGTTTGATTCAGTTCGATTTTCCAAACTGCCCGGTTCGGTTCGATTTGAAAAAATTGGAACCGATGAATATTGGTTCGGTTCGATTTTTTAAGTAAAATCGAATCGAACCGAACCGTTACACTCCTAAACACCACCAGCAGGATACTGTTCGATTGTACAAAATCATCTGAGTTATGACCATGGCCACTTAGCATCAGTCCACATACACGGCCTATCTTTAATATCTTTGTTCACTGTAGAGCTCGAGTTACTTCCTTCATCGCTCTTGCCCGCAGCAAAGCTTGATACCGGACAGCATTGAAGCTTCCTGTTACGCAACAAAGCGTCCTCCCTATAGTTCGGGTTCGAATACCTCGGATGTTGGATGAAGCTAACATTTTTCCACCAAAGCTTCAGAGCATGCCAGTAAATCCAAATGGCCACTTTATGAGGCATCAACCAGAAAAACCAGGCATGATCCGAGGAAGAATTCGGTACTCTTCTAGCTTTCAAGGACGCTGTAAAGTAATCACCGAGCTCCGGATGCTTAACAGAAATCTCAATGAAGAGATTTTCCGCAGGTTCGCGGGTCTTGATGCTCCAATTTCCCAACATATCCATAAACGGACTGACATGTAAAGGCTTGGCTACAAGATCAGAGGCCGGATCGAACACGAACCGAACCTTCTCACCCCAGGGCGTGTTGGTCACCACAGCGATGCATTTCTTCAAACACCTACCCTGCAGTCCCGTTTCGTAGCAGTAATACACGCTCAGCGGATTCTGTTCGTATCCCACGCTGGACGGAATCGTCAGTAGAAGAACGGGTCCGTTCGTCGCGGCGAAGGCCCGAGCTTCGTCGGCGGACAGATGGCCGTTCTCCGGAGACTGGTCGAGGTCGATGAGGGCGTATTTGACGGAGTACTGGAAGGAGTGGGGAACGGGACGGCGACGCTGGTGCCAGACGGTGCCTTGGTAGAGGCGGACGGCATCGTCGCGGGGCGGCGAGGGGGCGGAGCGCGCGGGCAGCAGACAGCGGAGGAAGAGGAGGAGGGAGAGAGTGAGGGAGGTGAGGAAGGTTGAGAGGATGGAGAAGAGTAAGCAGAGGGCTTCCATGTATCGCTTTCAGCAGCTGGAGCTCCTCCGGCGGCTATGCGAGTGTTTGAAGAAAGATGAAGATAACGAGATGCGGTTTGGTGGCAGGTTTCTGCTTTCTGGCCAATCATGGCAAAGACAGATCGCATCTGAGACCTAAAAAGTAGAACAGGTATCAATTATTAATGGTTTGGTTAATGCAAATTTTTGGGTGTGCTCACTTAAAAAAAAGTTATTTTTATTAAAATATTTATTCGTATTTTAAATGAGCTATTATTTTTATTAGATATATTGTTATGTTCACCGGATAAATTGTTATGTTTGTTTAACTTGTTATGATGAAAATTGATGTGCAACAACACAGTTATTATGGTTATCATGGACTAGTTTAGCTTCTGCATTCTCTACCACCATATAACTGTCAAGATAAATTTGCTCCCCTCTCTTTCGAAAGATAAGAATCATATTTTTCACCCAATTTTTTTATCTTATTTTCTATTCAAACCAAACACTGAATTTTACTAATTTTCTATTAAAATTTTCTTTTCACCAAATTTTCTCTAAACCAAACACAGTCTTAGAGAAAAAATATTGTAATTTTTCTTATGATATCTACATATGAGGTGATAGCCAATGAGTTTAAAGCAAGTATGTTTTGTGTGGCCATTCATCTCGCAATGTCTGCAATACTGTTAAAATTTCTTGTTCTAATTTCCTGCATTGGTGCCCTTCTCTCAATAAGTATCACCATCTTTGTTGTAGTTATTGCTACAATAAGCTGCATTCTGTACACAGTGCTTGTACATCCATGTTAGGCACTGAATTACAGTGCACTTATATTATGTTTCTTTGAGCTTTATCTTGCAATGTCATTGCATATATGACAAACGACATTACTATGATGTTTTGGTTTATTATTTCAGTCGCTAAGAAAATTATTGTAGGCTCAATTCCCAGTATCTACAGCGTGGAACAGTTTACATGTTAAATTGATCGGTTCAAATGAGATGCATATCTTTACTTTGGAAAAAGATTTGGTTAACTTTGTGCAAGGAAAAAATTTGGTGTGGTAGTGTATTATCAGAGATTTGTTCATTTTTGACAGAAATATGAAGCAATGATGGAGATGTCAAATTGTAATCATTGAAGAATTTATGTTTGTTCTGTTGAATCATGGCTAAGTAAGCTCAGAGGAAAGTCATTCTGTTCTCAATGAGATTGAATCTTTTTTCCTTTTTTACCTTTTTCTTGAGAACACACATTCTGATAATGAGTCTATGCAAGGTCAACATGCTTAAGATAATAATCACGGATAAAACTTAACCTTAACCTAGTTGAGAGTGTGATTTACTATGATAAGTCACTTCAACACTACTCACAAAATAAGGATTGTCATTCAGGAATACAACTGAATTACTCAAAGAATACAACAGGGTTCGAATTCATGATTCTTCAAACTAACGGTTGTTGCTGAACAAATTTTTTTAGAAAATGTTCAAGAAGGTTGAACGAACATATCGTAATTGTTTCTTACTCTGATACTACGTGAAAGTGCTCTGAACACCTCGTCAGAGCCTCGCTGTGTATTAAAAACTCCTATAAAAAATGCAAGATAGATAAAAAAACACAACTTTTTTTATTATTGATAAGTGTCTGGTTGTAGTGTATATATACCCCCTAAGAGGGTAAGGGATTTGGATTGACCCAAAAATTTTAACTTAAATAAACCTAAATTGAATTTGGGTTTAACTGACCTATTTGAGTTGGGTATTGAGTTACAAATTTTGGGATGAATTGTTCTTTGGGTTAGAATATTGAATTTGAGTTGATCCAAATTGCAAAACACAACCCAAATTACAAAATATACTCCAAAATCCTACCCAAATTTTTAACTTGTTTTAGTAATATATATATTTTAAATTTAAATTTTTAATTTTTAATTATTTTGCAGATGAGATGCTAATCTTCAGAAAATGCAACAAAATATCTCTTAATGACTTGATGCATTTATTAAAGTGATCCTCAGACTCATCTGATAACAAGAAATGAAGGCAAATTCAATATCTATATTCTATATTTGGAGTGCGAGGTTGAGGCAAAAATCTGATGGCAGACATCATGAACTTGAAAATTTGTTATTTTCTAGTCACTTATTTGGGACGCTATAAGTATAAGATTGAAGTGGGAGAATGTGAGGTTATTACACAAAAAAAAGGGAAAAATTATTAAAAGATATCATTTAATATAATAACAAAATAATGTAATTTTAATGTCTGAGTTTAATTCTTATATTAACATGATTTAGGAGTGATTAGTTAATATTTTTTTCTTGCATACTTTTTTTACAGTTCAATTAATATTTTTAAAATTTTCCCAAAAAATTATAAACTAAATTCCAAGGGTGGGTGCCGGAGCCATTTTAGTGAAAAAGTTGAACAAAAAAGAAAAAAACACGCATTAAAAATGTCTAGCTTGCAAGAAGTCTCCACCTCATCTATAAAAAAAAATAAAAAAAAAATCCAAAATCTAAATCTATGACTAAAAGAATGAACTTAACCTTGCGTGACACCACCAACCCAAAAAATTGAATACCAAATTATATACAAACAAGTTGACCTATACAAACAAGTTGACCGCCCTAATAAAACAAAAACCAAACATAAACTAAACAAGGTAAGAACCCCAACATCATCCCACATTCACATGCATATGCCTCAAGCCTCATCCACCCTCTATAGTAGTTTAATCATCTCCTCACATTTCTTTCTTCTCCCCCTTTAGATCCTCCCTCGATCAAGACCTCACCAATCTCACCTCACCCTCCATCACGTTCTCGTTGACTTTCTCCAAACCCAGAGCTGACGAACACAGCCAGCTACTGCTTCAATCTTGCTCCCAAGACCAAGAGAGAGTTGAGTTGACCAAACCATCTTCTACAACTTGTCACAAACTCAATTCCATGATGAAATCCCCATTGTTTCTCCTTCTCCTTCTCTAGCTAGCATCAGTTGGATCATGAACAATACGACGGATTCGGGCACGTTCTTCGGGTCCTACGCGGTCGGTGGGTTCAGCTACGGGATCGGGATCTCCATCGGGATCCTCCTCCTCATCACCACCATCACCATCGCCTCATATTTCTGCGCGAGGACCGCCACGGGCTCGCCCCAAGGCGCGCGGTCGCCGCCCTCGGCTCACGAGATTGTTTTGGACGTGGGCATCGACGAGGAGACGATAGAGACTTACCCGAAGCTGCTCTACTCGGAGGCCAGGCGGCAGGGCAAGGCCTCGACCACGACCGCGACGTGCTGCTCCATTTGCCTGGCGGATTATAAAGGCCCCGACGCGCTGAGGATGCTGCCCGATTGCGGTCACCTTTTCCACGTCGGCTGCGTCGATCCCTGGCTGAGGCTGCATCCCACGTGCCCCGTTTGCCGGACGTCGCCGCTCCCGTCGCCGCTTTCGACTCCTTTGGCCGAGGTCGTCCCGCTGGCTAGCAGACGGGACTGATTCACAGGTCAGCAGAAGAAAAAACACAACAGTTTTTTTTGGATCATTACATTGGAAAACAGATTCCCATCATCATTAATCCAAACTCATTTTCCAATTGTATATACATTTTGTTCTATTAATATTAATTGATTTTATCATATGAACACCATTAATGTGAAACTAGCGCATGACACATTCATAAATATTCATCGATTGGAAAAAATATTTATTTTGTAAAATTTATCGTGATTGTGGTCAAACTATCGTGTGACAACTCTTGAATTATTAATTCATGATATACGTGAGAATTATGTCCTCTCAAGAAGTATTTAAGTGGTCACACATGTTGGGCTTAATCCTGTAATGATTCAATAAGTGGAATATTTCGTGAATATTTTCAAAAGATACACTTGTATATTTTTTTAAAAAGATAATTTTTTAGTTTATTAAGATTTATAATATTTCCTATTATTGGAGATATAATATTTGAAAGTATCCAAATATTGTCGTTTTCCTATTTTAGGTAGGTTACTGCTTTGATAGGATTAGAAATTCTATTTGGCTTAATATTTGTGTCTTATAAATAGAGTTGTTTATTCTCAATGAACAACAATAAGTTCTTCCCTTTTCTCTGAGTGAAGTGCGAACTAGTAGTGTTTTGACACATATCGCCGGTGGTGAGATATCGATCTTGTGCCTAACATTTGATATCAAAGAAAAGAGAAGAAATTGTTATTCTTCATTGAGAATAAACAGTCCTATTTATAAGGTACACTTATTGGTAAGTGGTGACAAGATGCGACCTCGCTTTCTTATCCTTCTTTGTGTCAACGACGCCAGATGTTAAGCACAAGACCGATAACTGAAATTCAAGAACTATTATGGCTGTGTTTGGTTTAAGGAAAATTTGGAGGAAAAGAAAATTTGATTTAAAATTAGTAAAATTCATTATTTGGTTTAGATGGAAAATAGGAGGGAAAGAAAATTAGGTGGAAAATGTAATTCTTATCTCTATCAAATCAATCCAATCAAATTCAATGTATCTCAAACAAATAATCAATTTTTAAACAAATTCAATGTATTTCATCAAATTCAATGTATGAAGTGATGAAATGTTGATATTTTTGACATATTTTTTCATAAAACTTCCCATGATCATGGAAAATGAAATGAATTCCAAACAATTTTCTTTGACATTTTCCTAATGAAACCAAACAAAGAAAAATTAGATGGAAGCCTCCAAGGATTTCATTTCCTTTCTATTTTTCCTCAAATTTTCCTTGCCACCAAATTTTTCTTAAACCAAACACAGCCTATATGTTTGTAGAAAATGAAAATTTGAATGAAAATGGAGAGGAATTCTTTATTTGATTGAGTAAAAATTGAAAGAATGAAAATCATATGAAAAAAAATAATAATTACATGAAGAAGTGTCTTGCATTGACAGTTATCTACTTTTCTCAATGTATAGGCTCGCCACAAATTTCAACAAAATATAGCTGGCATTAGTAGCTAGCCCCAAACATGGACGGCAAATGCTCTTTCAAGAATTTAATGGACACAATTACATTGATTTTATTATGACATGTAAGATCCAATTGAAAATAAATCAAGAGGTGAGGTGTATTTGATAGATACTAATGTTGGAAGAAATGGTGGATGTGAGAGGGCAAAAATAAAAAAGTATATGAATTGAACCAGATTACATCAGTCTTCTAGGATAACAGATTTATATTTTATAAACTTGAGTAGAAACATCCAAATCACATGATATATTATTATATTTATTTTCGAATATTATCATTATACAAAAATATTTTATTTTTTTGTGTATTAAGCAATTTTACATTACGATCACATAACATATATATTTTTTGATTTCGTTCCATTTCGAACTATAGATATTGTGGTTAGTGTCTCTTTATTAAATCAATTATAAAGTCATAGTGACTAACGTTTTGACTAACTCACAATAGTGAAAGACAGTTTATTTCAGAGAGCTAGTACTCTAAGATGACACCGTATCCAATACTCATGTGTGGATACAGATAGACTTGCTCATCAAATAGATAATTCAACCCAAAAGTAGAAAGTAATAATTAGTTACTCTCTTTTCTTTTAAAGTGTTTCAATTCTGATCCAGATTTATGTCTAACAGTTCTAATTGAAACTGTTAAAAAATAATTAACGAAAAAAACCGGATCCTGACTTATGCCTACTGGACGGGACTCTTTGCCACTTGGCCACCACCCCTGGTGGCTATGCCTCGTGGTTCAAAAACTCGAATATTACACTTGTATACACGATCCTTAATAATTGTAACATACTGTTCATCAGAGAAATTCTTGGGTGGACTGTGTTCACCACATGCAGTGGACACTACCAATGGTGAGTCGTCACGTGACGCGTTGAAAAGTAAAAAAAAAATTCAAACCAATTATGAATCGGCACGTGTAATTTTGATTTTTCAACGCGCCACGTGGCGATTCACCATTGATGATGTCCACCCAAGATTCAGTCCTGTTCACCGTAGTTAAAAGCTGGTAACAATAAATATAACCTCTCTGTGGAAAGACATTTACTCGAACTCTTATTAACTGTCATAACAAAAGTGAGTGTGACTGAAAATTGTTTCTTATGAATTGAATAGAAGACTGAAATCAGATTTTAATAGAACATGCGTGATATGAATACGTCTCCCCAAATTATTTGTAGAGTTAATTTTGGCTTGAATTAATGACATAATTTCTCAACTAAGTCACTATAAAGTATCTCAAAGTGTGTAAAAAGAGGAAGGGATACGAGTCATTACGTTAGGACCGTGACACTCGGCTCGTTAATATTTGCGAACAAACTTGATAAGAAGTTGGATTAGAAGCTCGATAACTCTACTAAAGAGCTAGAGGACTTATCAACTTATGTTAAAATGTAACTCAAATTCAAATATGTCACTCTAAGAAGAGTTAAAAGATTCAAAGTTATTGAAGATAGCAAATTTTGTCTAACGTAAATGAAATAAATGTAACTTATACCTATCATTTAAAAATTATTTAAGAGCTCGTTAAATAAACAAGCCAAATACGAACAATGAGGTATTCTCATTTGTATTTGCGAACAACTCATTTACGGGCTCGTTTAAAAGCTTGATTTAAGTTTATTTATATCTCATGTGAATCTCATTTATGAATTCGACTATAAACTTTTTTTATAAATTAATAAACTTATTGGTCAGCAAAGTGATATTTTTTAACAAGTAGCTCGTTTAAGACTCAATAAAATTAGTTTAAAAGCTCGTTTATTATTTACATTAAATTTTATATTAGATCAATCCAAATGCTCAAATAAAGTTCGAGCTCAGCTCAAACTCATTAAAATTAAATGAGTCGAACTTGAACATGTATTTTAAAAACTCGTTAATACTCCACTCGAACTCAAACTGGAATTCATGAATTTTTAATAAATAAATATGAATACATTAATACTTGATTCGACTTGGCTCATGAGCATACACGGACATGTTTTTTACTACAGTATAAGAAAATGAGAATAATTATTTACCGCCGCCAATTTTGGTAACAATGCCAATATTGACCTGGGGTTTCAAATTTGAAGTCACCAACTACAGAAGTATAAAATTGTCTACAAATGAGCACGAACTCAGCAATAATAAAAATGAAGCGCAACCCAAACATTAAGTATGGAAGTCCCATGTGAAAAATTAACACCTTTAGCCTCTGTTGAGTAACATGTTCGGATGAGATATTTAATATTGTTGATTATAGTTGTTTGGCAAATGTTTCATATTAGTCGGTGAAGAGAAGAAGATGTATCTTGCATTAGATTGTTGAATCATGACTTTTAAGTCACAATGAGAATAAAATTCAATATGAGTTGGCTCAAAATTTAACATATTATCAGAACACATTGTTTGATATGAGACTAGTATATGAGATGTGTGACACAAGTGGAGGCCAAAGAAATTAGTGAAGACACACAGAGTATCAAGGAGGGTAGATCGCAAATATGCGAGTGAGCTGGTGAAGCCAAAGACTTGGGTCAGCGACTGAGGATGAAGGTTGGACCCAAAAAGAGAAGGGACAGACGCAGATAACGCACCTATGAAAAAGACGCATGTCACAACGAGTGACATAACAAATTATTGATGAGGGGGAACATGTAATATTGAGGGGAAGATTGTTGAGTATATTCATTAGGCAAATGTCCATATCGACCAATGAAAAGAAGAAGATGTGATTTATATTAAATTATTTTATCTGATAATACAAGTTAGTATGAACCGTCCCAAAATTCAACAAATACCAACACAAATTAGATGTATCCATGTGCTATTAATACATTATAATTCCATACAGACAACCAAACATGACTTTAACGTTCAGGCTAAGATATTGTCCCTAGAGTTGAAGCTTGTTGTTGATCACATCTTGGGTACAAAAAATCTTCCAATTTTTATGATCGCTAAACGATGATAAGGTTTCTTATCGTAATATATTATAAGATAAATATTTAACAGATTCAATTTAGTTTTAGATTAGATAGATTCGAACTTTTAGATGATCTAATTATCCTCCAAATATCCTCTCATCAGATTTATCTTCTTATCATTTTTTATTAAATTTTAATTAGATTAATGATTTTAAATTAGTTTATAAGATGAAATTAAATTCTAATTAACTAATAATTATTATTAGGTGTGCCGCATAAAAAAATAGGGATAAAACCCAAAATGGCTCCTGAACTACCACCAATTACGCGGTCAGAACTACCATGATCTCCAAAAAGGATGCGATGAAAAAAAAATTGGACTGATTTTCTAAAATAAAATTTACCATTACATTTCTAACCTAATATTATTACAAGACTTAGATTTGAGTGCGAAAATTACGTCGTGTGGTTATCAAAATAAATTATATCATTTTGCGCACATGAAGAAAACAACGTCTTTTGATAACCAAATGATGTAATTTTCACACACAAATTTAAGTCTTATAATAATATTAGATTTGGAATATAATGATAAATTTTAATTTAGAAAATCAGTCCAATTTTTTTGTTTAGTGCACCCTTTTTGAAAATCATAGTAATTCTGATCGCAATTAGGTAAACGGTGATAATTAAGGATCTTTTGAATTGTTCCCAAAAAAAAATAAACTAAAAAAACGAAGGATGGAGTTAATACTTTAATAAACTCGAGGGACCATTAAGCAAATACTCAATTTCAGAAGAAGCCAAAGTCAAGCAACTAGTGCATAAGTCCGCGGTGGCAGCTTCCAGTAGAATCGCTAGTCGCGAAAAATCTCTGCGTCGTTTTCCATCGCCGATTGCTCCACAGGTAATCTCGATTTCAAACTCCGGCGTGGTCATCGATTCCTGATCACAGTTTAAAACCCTAAGTTTTGCATACACGTGGCAGTTTGCAGATCTCGTCACTATGGATCAGTTGGGAGCAATCGTTGCCGTGTTGCTGTCGCTCTGCCTGCTCGCGTCTTCGGTTCATGGAAGCACCACCAAAGTTACATACTGCGGTTAGTTTGTGCTCGGATTTGTTGTTATTCGGCCCGTGCGTGATTGCTGCTGCTATGGTTGAAAATCTTGTTAGGGCTAATGTTTATAATTGGAGTTCTTGTTGTGTATTATCTTTTGATGATCGCATCTGTTTCAATGGACTTGCTATGGAATTTGTAATTGTTTGAAATTTGAATGACTTGATGAGGATGATGTTGATGAGGGGTTTGTATGTGTTGTAGATAAGAAGGCTGATTATGACGTGAAGGTGTCTGGAGTGGATATCATACCTTATCCAGTTGAGAGAGGAAAGCCTGCTACCTTCCGCATACCTGCCACCTCAGGTTTGTAATGCGGTGGCCACTATCCTCTTAACAAATTATTTCATTTGATTGATTGCCAGCAATATTTGTACTTCATTTAGTATAGATGTGCTTTTGTGGTTAGGGTGATTTGCATGCTTGTTTTGTCATAGTTGGTCCTACTTAACTAAGGGCATCTTTAACGGAGCTTCGTGGAGAGGTTTATGGCAGAGTATAAAGCTTACCTGGCAGTTTCATGCCGTTGTGAAGAAGAGTTCATGGCCTGACATAATGCGGTATCACGCAGATGATGCGCTCCATGGACAATATACGGTGTTTGTAGATTTGAAACGCCGCATAAGATGTTCACATGCACTTTATACGGTGTTTCTATCACTTTATACGGCGTTTATACGCCGTATATTGATTAGGATTTTTGAAAATTAAATTGGGCCAGGCTTTTACGGCATTTTAAAATTAAAAACGTCGTATATACATATCATTAAATCTTAAAATAATATAAAAGAAGTGGGGTTATGTACGTAGTTGTATGGACCCCTTCTCAGAACCCCTTCTCAAAATCAATATGGAAGATAGATTTATGGAAAAAAGATTTATGACAATTGTGAGTTGGCATGACAAAAAACCCACGTGGCATGACACAAATCTGCTTTTGAGGTTTATGAGTTAAAGATGCCCTAAGTTCTTGGAAACTGTTGTTGTTGCCCAAAGCATCATTTGGAAGTTATTTGTGTATCTTGGTTCAATGGATGGGATGCCATGTCTTTCTTTATTAGCTTTATATTCGTAGACATGAAACTCGACACTTTGGCTTATAACTGCATGCAACCTCAGATTTTTCAGCATCTTGCAGAAGGCTGTATATGAAGGACCTGGCTTTATGTACTGTGTTTACTTCTTAACTTGATTCAATTATGAGAATCCACAATTGAGTTTTACATGCTTTCCATTATGTTAGCAGGTAAAACTGTAACTGCAGGCAAAATAGAAATTGATGTATCTTACTTTGGGGTGCACATCCATAGTGAGACAAGGGACCTATGTGAAGAGAGCTCTTGCCCTATCTCTGCTGGTGATTTCGTGATTTCCCACACTCAGGTTTTGCCAGGATTTACACCACCGGTATATCCTTCTACTGCCATTCATTTTATGTTACAGTTACTAAGGTTGCATCGATAGATCATTATCCCTGATTTTAAAAAGAGAAATATTATGCAACTACCCTGACAAACGTTATGAATGGGATTCACTACTCTTGATATGTAATAATGACTTTTGAAAGTCAGTTGATTTCTTATGCTGATAAACAGAACTACACAAACATCATCCTTATTTCAGTTGACATACCTTGTTGGAGCAATGATCTGGATTGGTTCTTTCATGAATTTGGATTTAGTTTCGGCTTTAGATACAAATACTAAACTATCTTGGGAAAGAAAATTTATCAGATGAAATAGTGCAAAAAGTTTAAGTGAAAGAAAAAACTGTTTTCATTGTCTTTGGAGCTGACGGTTCAATGCCGTAGCTAGGACAGTGGAGACTACCATAGCTTTTTCATTATTTTTTAAAGTAGTTTTTAATTAGTATTTTTCTTAAGACTTGAAACCTGAACTTTCTCTGACTTTGTGCAGGGATCATACACACTCAGAATGAGAATTTTGGATGAAAACAAACACCAGTTGACATGCATTAGCTTTCAGTTCAGTATCGGTTTCGGGTCAGAGTCAGATGTGGCTAGTATCTAAGCGTGTGTCTGCCATCTTTCCCATCTGCAGAAAAGAACCCAGTGTTTCCTGTGTTTGCTCTTTGAGATTTGTGTTTCTGATTTGTGATTTGCTCTATATCCTCTTATGGATTTGTATATGAATCAATGTCGATGCTCCATTATGTTGAATGCAGACCTCTACTTGTCCAGTGTAAAAATTAATTATCGCATTGTCATGCAATTTGTATTTTGTATCTGGCGAAAACTCGTTCTGATACCCTGTTAATATATTTGGATCTACACTCAAAACTAATTGGCAATGAATGAGAGAGTTCAATTATATATTAAGATATGTGGGATAGTCACTGTTCAAAAGTATCCATGAAATACACACTTGACGGATACTGTCCCATTGGTCGCTTTATGAATATGTTAGATTTTTAGTTGAGTTGATAAAGACATTTAAAAACTCCCCTACTAGGATTCAGGAGCCCTGAACCCATTTTAGCACAGAGATTTTGAATTGCAAGATGAGTGTGTTTTGTCTTCCATCTCTAGTCTGCAGCCAGCCCTAGACGGCTAATTCTTTAGCAGGACCACCGGCTGCCCTCCACCATCTGATTGTCTGGAGGCCATAAGCTGTATTTGAAAGTCAGCAGAACAATTATTTTTGTATTCGTTCTGTGAGGAAGACTGTTCTCCTAGGTGACTTCATGGAAAACTGAAGCTTCAAAGGGAACAAAAAAAATTTCAAAGTTCCTGCAGGCTGCCGTCCCAAGACTAAATCAAATATTCTATGTATTCCGCAAACGCCTTCTCCAGGTTGCCGCTCATCTTAAATATGTAGCTGTTCACAACATTGAGATATCTAACGTTTTGCTTGTGAGCAAGGTTGGCATCGCACAAGCCAGTTGCAGATTTCATAACGCTTCATCTACTGGCTGAGACCAAGTAAACCAATTCTACAGTTGAAACATCAATATTGACTTTACTACTCTTCTTGTTCTTCCCACTTGGTATGAATGAAATTGTCCATCAGCCATCTGAGCTCTCTTGACCATTTCTCACAGGTACCCTGGGAATTTTCTAAAGATTGGTTGCTTTCATTGCACTCACTGATTGCTTGGTCGCAGTTTTCTGGTACTGATAAGTTGCTTCAGGCACTTGAAATAGTCAAGAGAGCTGTTGAAGTATTCATCAGAGGCTTGTAGCTTGTGCAGCTGGTCCTTGATGGGTAATAGCATCTGTGTTGGATCAAGAGTGTCGAACTCTGAGAACGGGCTATTCCACATGCTCTCAAGCTCCGCGTGGTGGTCTAAGGCAGAAGATGGGGGCTCTCCTCATGCAAAGGGGGAGGTTTCTGAACCTCCTTCGACCAGTGAAAGGAGGCAGATCCCACCGCCTACTCAGAACATGCCTCCAGAGGTACTGATGATAGTCAAAGAAGAATTCAAACCAGACCAGGTGGCTGCAGTCAATGAAGAGGCTAAGCCTGTGCAGAAGAATATGGTCACAGCAGAGCCTCAACCAGCACTTGTCGTCAAAGTAACCCAGGAGACCAAACCAAAGCCGGCTACACCCAAGAAGCCTCGGCATGTCAGGAGAGTGACTAGTGCTGGATTAGAGGCAGGTTACGTCTTGCAAACACAAATGGGTCACCTGAAACAGTTCTACAACTTGGGGCAGAAGATTGGCCATGGACAGTTCGGGACAACTTTTTTATGTGAAGAGAAAGCAACTGGGATGAAGTATGCCTGCAAGTCCATTTCCAAAAGAAAGTTAGCAAGTGAAGCTGATGTTGAGGACGTGAGGAGGGAAATTCAAATCATGCATCACTTGGCAGGACATCCAAATGTTATCTCAATAAAAGGAGCTTATGAGGATGCCGTTGCAGTACACGTTGTAATGGAATTGTGCACTGGTGGAGAATTATTCGACAGGATCATTAAGAGAGGCCATTTTACAGAAAGAAAGGCTGCCCGGCTTGCCAGGACCATCGTTGGGGTCATTGAAACATGTCACTCACTTGGTGTCATGCATCGAGATCTCAAGCCTGAGAACTTTCTTTTCGTTGATTCACATGATGACTCCCAGTTAAAAACCATTGATTTTGGACTGTCCGTATTTTTCCAACCAGGTACTTTCAGATTTAAAACTTTTTGGGTCTGAACTCTTTCGGTACAACTTAGTTACTTCTCGAGTGAAATGTACACCTGACCAATATGGAATTGCAGGAGAGAGTTTTTCCGATGTGGTTGGAAGCCCATATTACGTTGCTCCTGAGGTTCTGCGCAAGTGCTATGGTCCTGAAGCTGATGTTTGGAGTGCTGGGGTTATCATCTACATTTTACTAAGTGGGGTCCCTCCATTTTGGGCTGGTAAGATAGCTACAAATGCTGAAACCCAGAGGAAATCAATATCAAGTTTCGCCGTAAGGTTGTTTTTGAGGCCAGTTTATTTATACTTCTGATGTTTTGTACAGAATCTGAGAATGATATTTTTGAAGAAGTTCTGCATGGCGATCTAGACTTCTCGTCAAATCCGTGGCCGAAGATCTCTCCCTGCGCAAAAGATTTAATTAGAAAAATGCTCGTTAGAGACCCAAAACTACGAATAACTGCGCATGAAGTGCTCTGTGAGTAATATTTTCGCCGCTGCTCTTTGATTATCACAGCAGATGGCAGTAAAATTATGAGCTATAGTAATTTGATTTTCATTCATTTGTCCAATCCGGATTGGATTTTTATTTCTACTAAGTTTTACCACCAAGGCTCTAACTGGTTTGTTTATGTTTCCTCTGTTGCAGGCCATCCTTGGATCCAAGTAGAGGGCGTGGCACCCGACAAGCCTCTTGATTCTGCCGTCTTGAGTCGGCTAAAGCAGTTTTCAGCTATGAACAAGCTAAAGAAAATGGCTTTCAGGGTAAGTTCTTGAAATTGGTTTGGTCAAGTTAACTATCCGAATCAATTGAGCTTCAGCAGAAAGATGCAGATTTTGTGTCTGACATTGCTGTACAGGTGATTGCGGAATGTCTGTCGGAGGAAGAAATTGCCGGTTTGAAAGAAATGTTTAAGATGATAGACACTGACAACAGTGGTCAAATCACTCTTGAGGAACTGAGAGTTGGGCTGAAAAGATTCGGTGCCAATCTCAAAGAGTCTGAAATTCTTGACCTGATGCATGCTGTAAGTCTACAATTCTGCACCACATTCTGAACTTTATGAAATGTCCATTTTTATAGCTGTAAGATGGTTTCAAATACAGGCAGATGTTGATAGCAATGGCACAATTGACTACGGAGAATTCATAGCTGCTACGCTGCATTTGAACAAAATTGAGAAAGAAGACCACTTGTTTGCAGCATTTTCATATTTCGACAAAGATGGCAGCGGCTACATAACTCAAGATGAGCTTCAGCAAGCCTGCGAGGAGTTCGGCATAGAGGATGCACGTCTGGAGGACATGATCAAAGAAGCTGACCAGGACAATGTACACTATGATGCACTGGTCAGATTTTTTGTATCTGTCAGAGACTTCCTAGTTCTAACCATTACATGTTTACTTTCCCAGGATGGTAGGATCGACTACAACGAGTTCGTAGCCATGATGCAGAACGGGAATGATAATTTAGGCCGGAAAGGTTTGCAGAACTGCTTTAGCACTGGTTTTAGGGGTGCTTTGCCGGTTTGTTGACATGCTCAAGTACCTTATATGTATACAAATAAACCCACCAAGGTTGATAAAAAGATTTGCCCCTAGTTTATGGAAGGCAGAATTGGATCTTCAGGGCCCCTTTTTTCCGCGTCATTTTGATGATGGTCATGCATCAATTTTCCTGCGATTATCTGTCAATTTTGGGTGCAGACTTTCACAAGTGCGACCGCCTTGGAACGAGTGGAAGTGATTTCTCAGCCATCATTATTTCTCTTCAAGATGGTTTGGTAAGTTCTGGCTTATTTATTATCCTGACACCTTCATTCTTCGCAAGGAAAGGTATGCCAGGATTCGATACCCGAACAACATGGCTACCAGCGCCACGACCTCTTCTGTGCCACTGTCTATTTCCACTCCGCTCACTGCAGGTGTTATATCCTGGTATTGCACCTTGAGAAGAAGCTTGTAAGTATGGTAGTTGAAGGACAGGTACCGAAGCCAGGAGATAAATATCGGAACTCTCTGCGTAGATTTCAACATAAATGGTTCAGCATCAGTTCAATCTTATGATGTGTGAGATTATTAGTTTCAGATCCTTCTGACTGCGTTTTCTGAGGTGCAGGTTTTACCTCGACAAAGTAGCCGCCTGCGAGCATGAACGCCATAACCGTTACGGAACCAAGAGTAGTCGCTCTCTTCAAGTCCATCAGTGTGGCTCCAATGGCCAGTCCAAGTCCCTGGGTAAGAGAAATTTTTTTCCTGACTGGTTAAAGAGCTGCTGGGGAATCCAACCTGGACGATATTGAGCTGCGGAACTGTATGTTACCTGAGCTGCTACAATGCAGAGGAAAACGATGAGCAGGGTGAGGAAAAAGGGAGCGGCGCTGATTCTCAATCCTGCCATGAAGTAAACCACTGTAACAAAAAGAACTGGGAGAATCAGATCAAGCGGAAGGTCGCTGGTGGTCCTGGCCAGGAAGTACGCGCTGAGCCTGTACATATCTGCTGCCCGCTCCTTCGCCAGCATGGCTCTTTCTTGCGGAAACGTGAAGATGGCGGTGACCACAGGAAGGTAGCACCAGAACACGGCGATGAAGAAAAGCAGCCCTGCCTGTGGATCACTGCAAGTTTAGGAAATGGCGACAGTACGGAAGAAATGAGGCACAAGGTGGTCAGTTCAGTTACCTGATCTTGCAGGCCTTTGGGACTCTCACAATCAGATCGCCACCAGAGAAGCCCTATGATTATCGCAGTGGCCAGAACCTGAGTGATTCTCAACCAGCTGAAGTAGTCGTGACGCCGCTCCTTGAGCCCTCTTCTGAACAATATGCTGTACTGCTCCAACCAGCTCGCGCCCCATTCCCGCTTCGGAGAAGCCACCTTCAGTTTCAGTTCTTCGTCGATGGAGAGAGGAACTGAAAGCCTCTTCTTCTCCTTGCTCGCCACTTGCGTCTCACACGCCTCCACCAGGTACTGCTTGTACGAACAAAGTGAAGAAATTTTCTGCTTAGTTCTGTTTCTGCAGAGAATTCAAGGTTGTTCCGGTTGAGTGAGTTTTAAGTTATATATTATACCTCATGGACAGCCGCTGGTGATGGCTTTCCATCCTTCATGTGGCGCTCAGAGCTACCCATCTGCACCTTTTCCTCCAGCTCAGATGGCACCGAGACGTCACTCACGTTTCCGTTGGCCAGGTCCAGCAGGAACTCGGCTGGGTTCATCGCGATCAGAGGCGAACACCCGATGGATGCGAAGTACTCCAACGCCTCCGACGCCCTCCCAAAGTAGAGCAAGCTTCCTTTTCCCAGCAGGATCAGTTTATCAAACTTGTGGAACAGCCTGCTCGACGGCTGGTGGATTGTCGTTATAACCGTCTTCCCAGACTGGCAACGGAAAAACTCAGGGATGGTTATCAAATCGTCACGTGATGCTTTTGACTTTTTAGAATAAAGATCATCATGAAAAAAATACCTCGGCAATGTCTTGCAGCATCTGGACGATTCTGAGAGCGGTGGTGGAGTCCAAACCGGAGGTGGGTTCGTCGAGAAACAGGAGCGAAGGGTTGATTAGGATCTCATTTCCAATGCACACTCTCTTCCTCTCCCCGCCAGAAACTCCCCGGACGAAAGATCCACCGATCATAGTATCCTGGCACCGCTCCAGGCCCAGCTCGTAGATCACGTCGGAAGCTCGCTTTTCCTTCTCCTGCTTCGTCATAGTCTTGGAAAGCCGCAGGCGGGCTGAGTACGTCAGCGTCTCCTTCACCGTCAGGTGCGGGAACAGCACATCATCCTGCGTCACAAACCCAATCCTGCAAGCCCCTTAAATATCTCAAAATCACCGTTTGCATTTCAACATGTGATGTGATGAGTTAAGTGCTCACCGGCTCTTGAGAAACTTGGAGTAGGGCTGATCATTATAAGTGACAGAGCCGCGTTGGCCTTGTGAGTTCAACCTCCCGCCAAGCAAGTTCAGCAGAGTCGTCTTTCCGCTACCGGAAGGCCCCATCAGAGCCAGAACCTCTCCAGGACACACCGAGCCAGATACTCCGTTTATGATATCCTTGCCCTCCGAACCCGTCACGCCATTATTGCTCAACACCTTGTAACTCACCTCCTTGAACTGCACACATTTTTCAACACCCGGAATCAGTTGCTTCAGCAGAACAGCTAGCTAGCCATGCACACCTTAAAAAAAAATCGATTTCTTCTATTACCTTGAGGTATATGGGCAAAGTTGGCTCAGTTTGAAACTTGTTCCTCACGGAGCCGGCTTCAATGTCTTCTGCTGCACGCCAACACTCAAATAAACATTTCTCCTCCATCCAAAGAAAAGTGTATCACCCATGCACCATGTTGCATACATATCTAGCTTCTAACAAACCCTAACCCGTTACTCAAGGAACGCTTTCTGGGTCACTTTTTTTCTCATCTTCAGTATTCAGTAACATCGAAGTCGTTGCTGGGTGTCATGTGATTCACGTCTATGAGAACAGTAGTCAATGTAAGAAATGGGGAGTTGACCAGCTCGGATACACTACACTGCACCATTCTAGGAGACACGTGGCATCATCATCCATCGGACACAAAAGGGAGACAAAACATGTCGCGGTAGTTACGGAAGCGTCGTCCTGATTAATTGGCTGTGGAAATTATTTAGGTACACGCAGAAATTAAACACAGTGCTGGCTTGATATCATGCATGCAGCTGTGTTTTTCATTTTCTGTTGCGTGTAATGTCGATGTCATTCATCTACCTACATCTCCGCTGATTGCTGCTGCTTGTGATTTTCACATCTCTTTCTGTCACTTTTTGAGGGTGGGTGCGTCAAGAAAATGCTGGCCACTGCTTTATACCAATAAGTGGTGGTGGCGGTGGTGGTGGTAGGACTTATTAGGAGCAGCTGCAAAGCATGGCTGGCGAACCATATCTGGGCAGGTGTCACATTTTGGGAGGTGACAAATCTGATAGGATGCCGGATTAAATTGGTGGTAGTAGTGTTGTGTTTTGGTTTTATATTGTTGATCGATGCTCTCCTATCCTCTTTTGTCTTCTAATGTGTAACAGCTTCATTTGTGGAAGTATATCTAGCTAATTAATCCTCCCATTAATTAGTTCATAATCAACTGCAGACATCTCCCAACTCAATCTGATACCACAAATTCATGTACAGGATTTGACCCCAAGGGACCATTCTTGTAAGCATTATCCATTTCAGGTTGCCTAGCTCTCACGGTATGTTATGGTTTCAGTGTGTACTTAGCTGCCTGAAAATTCTAGGCCGTATGTCCATTCCGTTTTAATGCACAGCCGATCGATCATCAGAGCAATCGAACTCTCTGAATGTGCGAATTGTTAAGAATCACCTTGCTTTTTTTTTACTTTCAGTTTATATGTATTTGTAATTGCAATGGGTGAAAAATCATGCCATGATAACTAAGAAAATAAATCAAAGCTGGCTAGAGAGAGAAGATGAAGATGAGAGATTAGAAGGAGAAAGAACTTACGAATCTCATCCTCATCGTCGTCGCTGAAGGGTCTCGAATCCGCTGCCTCATCCGGAGGAACGGTGAACCCGGCGAAGGAGATTGAGAACCCCAAGCTGGCACTCGAGGCCCTGCTCAGCGCGGCCCCGCTGCCCCCCGCCTCATCCATTTCAAGTTTCATCTGCGCGCTTCTCGACTTTCTTATGTGCGCGTTTTGCTGCTTAGTACCACTCCCGCCTGAGGCGCTCGTGGTGCGCCTGCTGTTGGGCTTCCTCGACGAGCCTCCGTTCTCCGCTGGCGCTTGTTGCTCCTCGTTGGAGGCCATTTCCAGGAGCTGATCCGATTTCGCTCTCGCTAGGGATAGGGCGGAGCTCACTTTATCCATCTATAGACCAATCTGCTTGCAAGACCTGATTATGATCGTTTGATGA
This sequence comes from Kalanchoe fedtschenkoi, assembly GCA_002312845.1. Classification (NCBI taxonomy): domain Eukaryota; kingdom Viridiplantae; phylum Streptophyta; class Magnoliopsida; order Saxifragales; family Crassulaceae; genus Kalanchoe; species Kalanchoe fedtschenkoi. The sequence continues at coordinate 978,624 of NQLW01000098.1, forward strand.
TGCAGATTCGACTCAAGAAACCGTCATCCAGTCACACCCAGTGATCTCAAATGTGAAAATGGGAAGCGGGGAGGAGATTGTTGTTACCTGCTAGCTCACCTTTGCTGCTCCGATATTGTGAATCAGTGTTGTGAGCGTTACTTCTTATATAGGGCAAGGCTAAATCACAAATTACCAAAATACCCTCTCCTAACCCGAAATCTAAATCAGTGATCACAAAAACCCTAGACAGTTACTATCAAATGTACTACCTTCACAAACTGAGATGGAATATACTCTATGTGATTCAGTTTACATTTCAATGAGTTTCAACATCATTTCATCCCCAATTACCAAAATACCTTCGCACAAACGAAAATCTAAATCAGTGATCACAAAAACCCTAGCTAGCTACCTATTTTGGCCTGGTGGTATTGATATTGTCTAACAATCTCAAAATTTTAGGTTCAAACCCTGTTGTGCGGCCTCCCCACCTAGCTAGTACATACTATATGTGATTTAAGTTTACACACGTCAACGAATTTCGATATCATTTCATGTACTATGACCGGGAAATTTTTGGACGGACACAGTCAATTATTTGGACTATGGACACCATTAATGAGAAGGTGTTATGTGGCATTTTGAAAAGCCAAAGTGACACGTGGCGATTTGTCATTGATTTTTAATTTTTTAATTTTTTTTTCGACGTATCACTTTAACTTTTGTTGGACTGTCTCGACCTACAAGAGAGTGATTCTTGGTTGGACTATCTCCAGACTCCACCACGTGGCGGTAGGCATCATTAATAAAAATTTGTCACGTATCGCGTTGAAAAATAAAAAAAATAAATAATGGACACGATCAACCCAAAAATTCCACCTGCATGATCGTAAGCATACACGTATGCTGACAGTCTGCACCAAACCCATGTTACAAAAGAGTGGAATATTTTTCCAGGTGTAATGCTAAAACTGGTCGATCGTGCCAACCCCAAAAATGAACCCAAACGTACATCATTATTACTTGAGCAAACACTTATTAAATATAACGTAAGACCCTACAAACAACAACTTCTTATCATCTTCACACAAATTCATTCAGATATTTTCAGAAAATTATAAGAAGAAATAGTTTCTACTTTAAAGTCGGAAACCCCACAAACAAACTCGTGTAGTCGACTACCGCATACAAAATATACACAGTGAGAAAGTATTGCAAGACACTAAAACAAAAAAGTTTAGCTAATGTTTTTGGCCGAAAAAATGAATTTCTGTGTTTTTCCGATACAAAATTATAATTGAAATGGCGCCGGCGATCAAATTTTTCAACAGATTTCCGCCAGCTTTGTCATATACATATCATCTAATTTTACTGAAGCGGGTTTTCCATCCATTTTACGGACTGTTTGTGGTTAAACTATTCTGGCTGACCATATACGGTCATATTCATCCATTTTATGGCCGTTTCATTTTTTGGCCATATCCAGATACTTTTTCTAAATAGTTTTTTACCACTTTCGAAATGACGAAAACAATTTTAAAGTTGATAAAAATTGCGACAATAAGGTAGAACCAATATAAATGATATGTAAGATGTTCATGTGGTGAATATCTGACTTGAATAATGTTAGATGATCACATAGGTTGGAAATAGAAAGTGCAACTTTAAAGAAAAATGATGGTGAATAGAAAGTGCAATTTAGATGTCCGCATAGTTTCTTATGATCAAACAATTAAACTATGATCAAATTTTAATTCAAGACACGTAATAAACTTAACCATAGATTAAGATAACAACTAATCACAATTTTTTATCTCATAAATTAAACTCTATATTTTTTGTCCTAACGTGCTTCTAACAATAAAATGATAACCATTCTCATCGGGCGCTGCACGGGAATAGGGGCTTCTGACAAAAAAATTGTGCATATTTTAATAGTGAGAATGTATTATATTAAAACAAACCTATGATTTATTAGTACCATCTAGTTTAAAAAAGTTTGATTAATCATTTTTAAAGTGGACAACGTATTCTTTTTATAACAAATTTGTGTCAAACTAATTAAACCTCAAAATTCAGATTAATCAAAATTTTCAAATTAGATAATTACAAATGTGGTTTTAAAGGTGTGATAGTATATATATATATATTCTTTTGAGGTGAGATCACATTTTGTCAAGCAGTTTACAAAACCTATCTAAAATGACTTAGTTTTGGATTATAAGAACCAATCACAAGTATTGATGCGTATGATAAAATATAAGTCATATTACAAAAAAACAATTTTTCTTTCCACATACCATCAGAACTTAATTAATAAAATTTAAAAATATATCATTTTAAGTATCGAATTAACATGTCCGAATCTCTTTTCTATTTTTTATCTTTTCCTTTATATATATTCATCAAAATACAAAAAAAAAATGTTTTTCGTATTCTTATATAGCGAAAAGTATGAAATGAGGTTTGTACTACCCTCAGTTGTAAGTTTAAGAGTGTTATTAACTTCAATTTATAATTTAGGCGTACTTTTCATTTTGCCCTCATATGTAATTACATTATTTTTAATTACTTCCAAATTACTTTACTATTTTCAAATCTGACTTAACTTTAATTACATTTGACCCACCAATTTTCAATAATGCATCAATTACACTTTTATGGTGCACACCAATTTTATGGTGACTACAGAAGTTCTAATAATGATTTTGAAAATTGGTGGGTCAAATGTAAATAAAGTTAGAGCAAATTTGAAAATAGTGAAAATAAAAAAGGAGGTAACTGAAAATAATGTAATTAGATATGAGAGTCAAAATGAGAAATACCCTTAAATTATAAATAAAAAATAGTATCGATCTTAAATTTGTAACAGATAACCATACAAATCCATTTTCATACTTTTTCCTTTAATATATAAAAATTGACGTAGAAAAAAAGGCGTTGGCCTTGCTCACATCAATGACCATGTTACCACGCTTTTAAATATGATAGCGAAAAGAGAGATGAGGCCAAAAGGTGACTTGTACCATAATTTTGCTGTCTTCTTTTTATTTTTCAAAATGAGTCATTGCAAATACATAATTTTTCCTAAGTTTTTATTTTATTTTAAGTTCTTAGAAGCTAATTTCATGAACCAAAATTTCAATCGGTCCTCTAACAGAAATCATTTAAGGTTAAATTAAGTGAATTTATGAGATATTAATATTAGTTTTTTGATTTACGAATTTTGTGTAAAATATAAAAATTTGGTGTGTCAACTAAAAAAACCACTAAATATCCTCAGCATAAACGGCGTCACTTTACAGACAGAGTTTCTTATCATGCTGTGCGGCGTATAATTGCGTATGTGGAGATGAGGAGGAAAAAGAAGATTGGGATAATAACAAGCAAGAAGAAAAAAAATCCAAAAGAAAAAAACTTTAAGCAAAAATGATGACGTAGACTTATGCGGGCGGCCTGGGCGTGTCATTGCACGCCGCCTACTAATGAATATGAATCCATGACGAAGAGGAGGCAGGCGACTGAGACTGTCGCGCTTTTCATCCCTCGTTTTTGGTGTGTATAGATCCGACCCAACTCGTGTTCGGCGTTCAAGCGCAATCACTTATGGGTGAACTGAAAATACCTATCTGGATAAGTGTTCTGTCTCCAAAATAATGTTGTTTTAAGTCGTTTTTATTAATACACTTTATCATTCCTTAAAATAAAAAATAAAAAAAAATAAAATAATTATTTTAAAAGAAAAGTCCAAATAAAAAATAAAAATAATTAATTGACAAATTATATTTTTATATTCATTATAAAATAGTTTATTCATCCCATGAACATATATCAAATCTGATGAACATAACAACTCACCTCATAAACTTATTATCAAATCTGATGACAATAATAGTTCATTTAATGAACATACATTTGATGAACATAAAAGCTCATCTGGTGAACATATCGTCTCATTTGATGAACATAGCAGCTCAACCAATGAACATATCATCTAATGAACTTATAGCTCATCTGATGAATATGTTATCAAATCTAATGAACATAACAACTCATCTCATGAATATATTTATCAAAGCTGATGGAAATAACATCTCATTTGATGAACAAATCATCTGATGAACTTAACAGCTCACCTGATGAACATATCTGCTCACCTAATGAACATATAATTAAATCTGATGAACATATCATATCATCTTAAAAACATAATAGCTCATCTGATGAACATATCATTTGTGTACCAAAATTATGTTGTTTGGTTATCAAAAAACGTAGTTTTCTTTATGTGCCTAAAACGATATAATTTATTTTGATAACCAAACGATGTAATTTTATATAAAAATCTAAGTCTTATAATAATATTAGTTTAGAAATGTAATAGTAAATTTTATTTTAAAAAATCAGTATAATTTTTTTTCATCACACCCTTTTTGAAAATCGTGATAGTTCTGACCGCAACTGGGTAAGTGGTGGTAGTGCCCCTTTAGAGTTTTATCCCTATTATCAAATCTGATGAACATAGTAGCTCATTTGATGAACATATAATTAAATCTGATGAACATATCATCTGATGAATAAATCGTCACATTTGATGAAAATAATAGCTCATCTTATGAACATATAGGCTCATATGATGAATATATCATTTAATGAATATAGTTAAAATTAAATGAACATTAAAATAATAATTTTTATTTGAATTTTTATAAGTCAAGATAATATATATATTTTTCTGATTTTTTTCGAAAAAAATCAATTTTTTTATTTTTTTACTATTTATTTGAGAGAGAAAGGGATATTTTAATGAAAACAACTTAAAATTACACCGTTTTCAAACGAGAACACACCAGAATTTGCGGTTCAAGCGTACCGAGCAGCCTTCGTTGTGCTTCCATGGTGACCATCAGCCTAATGACTGGACCGAAATCGGACCGATTGATTCCTGTCCGATTTTCGGTCCACTGATTTTGTGAATTTCGGTTTCTGATCCGGTCCGGTTCGGTCCGGTCCAAATCCATAAAATTTCTATCCGGACCAGTTTCACCATTTATAATAAATTATAATACTTTTAATATAATAATTAAATAAAATTTTTTAGTATACAAATAAAAAATATTTTTTATTAATATTCAAATAAAAATTAATTATTTTTTATGATTCCAGTCCAAATTCAGAATTTTCCGATCCGATCCGGTTCAGACAAATTTGGAACCGAGTACGGTCTTCGGTCTTTAAAAATATCGATTCCAATTCCGGTCCAAACCGGCTCCAGTGCCATTTTTGGGACCGATGTACACCCCCTTGGCATCAGCTATATCCGTCCCTCGCGAATTGCCGTCTTCTCCAGGGTGTCCGCACCCAAGCTGCCGAGCTGGCTAAGCTTAGTCGATAATTGATATATTGAACTTTGCAGGTAGATTGGGGAAGTTGACTTTTAACGTAGGATCGAGATTATTGCGGTAAAAACTTACATAGCAAGTAGCGTCAAGATGCATTTGAAAACGAGTACGAGAATATGAAAATAAATATGAAATGCGACCCCTCCTCCTTTAAATGATATTTTTTAAAATAAAAAATAATTATTTTATACATTTATTATATGATCAAGTAACAAATTTCTTCCATTAGATATTTTAATAAATACTCTATTTACGAGTCAACTTTCGTGTTTCTCTAGTCAAATTGTGCTTCCAAATCAAAACTTGAGCCAAAACCATGGGCGGATGTCCCGATGAATTTTCGCTAGCTCAGTTGCACTATTCTTCTATTATCACTTTAAACTTATATTTTTAAGTCCTATTATTTCATATATAATATAACTAACTTCTTTATTCGATCTTCAGTGGATGGCATGGGGTATTTCACCAAGTGAATTTGTTACTGGCAATCAACACTTCTCGCCAGGAGAAATCACACACACCCTCTTAAATTTTTTTAGTGCATGTTTGATACGCCATATTATTTATATGTATATTATTAATATCCGTATAAATAATATCACATATTGAAGATGTATTATTGATACGGTTTTCAAAAATAAATTTTCTCTTCCTGCATAATTAATATATATTCATATTTTGTACTAAACACATCACCATACTATTAATAATATCATCATGTTCCAAATACATACTACCAAATGAGGACTTACTTTATCATGTATCTGCATATCATGCGTTGTAAATTTTTCTCTTAATATATTATTTTCTTTATTGGGGTCCAGTATACGTAGTTAGTCACTCTAAGATGCTTAGCCAATATTCATTATGAATAGAGCATTTTCACAAAAAATTCTTAGTCAACAATGTTTACCCATACCCATAAAATGTCCAAAAAATTCAAATAAGTTGAATATGAAATTCAAAAGGGCGAGCATCGGCACTATCGAAAATGAAACAAATAAATGCGTAGTGAACATTGAGGGATTTAGTTGAATTAATTAGAATTCTCATACTTTCTCGTAAAATTTAAATGTTCAATTCTCTTACTATCTGAAATCACTTTGTGAGTATTTTCTCTCTCTACCGGTAAAAAAAAGAAAAGAAGTTCTAAATGAGGCTATGAACTATCGTCGATCATTTACTCAATTACGAGTAGAACTATCCAAATGTCTAAAAAGGGGGCAAACAAAAATTTTTTCTATTAATTTAAAATGTCACGTTGAGTTTGATTTATTAAATATAATTGATCTTATCAAATTTGTTCAGTAATAAAGTCGGTTTTTATGAAATTTATGAGTTTCCTTGTATAAACAAAATGATATTATTTAATTTAATAACAAAATAATGTAGTTTTGGTACAATGAAGTCATATAAAAACATTAGTTAAAAAATACAATTGTAAATTTTAATTTAAAATATCAGTCAAAAAAATATTTTTGTTCCTTTTTTGGATATTTAGATAGTTCCGACCGTAATCAAATGGATGATTGATAGTTTGAAGCTAGTTTTTCCCAAATAAAAATAAAAATTAATATCGTAATTTAAATTGGAGAAATGATGTAATTAATAGAGTGATTTAAATTGGACGGTGCCGACCGATAGTCACGTAGCGACATTGACATCATCAGCAACATGATAATCGCGCGACAATCTCAGACTTGAGGATTCTTCTTTCCTCGTGCAACAAACCCAACACGATAAATCCACGTCCAGCCCACCACCATGGACCTCCCGACATTTGCTTCCCCATTCATTAAGTCCCTTTTGTTTGTCTTCATAGAAATGTTTAAGGATGTTTGAATCTGATCCTCAGGTTCTTCACTCGAATTGCAATTTAAATTTTTTTTTTTTTGAGGTTCGAATTTATTTAAGGTATTTTAGCTCGATTTTGTGAATTTGTTATGTTTGGAAGCCAATAGGTCCATTTGTCATTTGCCTAATTTGGACTCCTGCATGTGTTGTTCTTTGTTTTGATGACATTTTTATTAAATAAATTTTAAAAAATGAGTTTCTATCATATCAAATATCAAATGAAATTTGTGTCATGCTAATTCATTACTTTCATAAGTTTTCTTTTTATAAATTTTCTATCTGTATTGAATAAACCTTCTACACAACTCGTATATGAACACACTTGTCTTATTATATTTTTATATTTGTTCATATTATTTTATTTCTTATTTGTTAAATGATTGTGATCATTAATATTTTAATATTTAATTATAAACATATAAGACGTTTTTAATTTTAAAGCACCGTAAAAGCCCGACTCAACTTTATTAAAAAAAACTCTAAATGCATATACGACGCTTATAATTTTAAAGCGTCGTTTAATTTTTTCACTTTATACGAAACGCTTTAAAGTTATAAACGCCGTATAAAATCTAAGAAACGCATCATGTCAGAGTGGCATAAACCAGCTTCCACATCGAAGCAGTGGCGGAACTAGAAAATTTAATTTCAGGGTATGAAAAAAAAATTTAAATTGAATTAGGTACAAAAATAAAAAAAATATTTTTAAGCTTAATTGAGGGTATAATTTTTTTTAAGCTGACTAGGGGTACAAAATTAAGAAATATCATATTTTTAGACTTAATTGGGAGTATAAAAAATAAAAATACATTATTTTTACACTAAAATAAAAATGTTTGATCGAAATCTAGGTGGACAGCTGTCTCCGTTGTCCACCCAGTGATACAGCCACTGTATCAAAACTTAATGCTAGATAAATTTTATATGATCTGACATAACCTCATCCATAAATCTTCATACGAGTTGCCCTTTCATGTCTATGTTGACTTCATGTAATTGTTGTTAGTTGAATTATCATTTCTGAGTCAGTATTTATTTTTCCTCAGTACTTATAATTCTGATAGGATATTTTGGGGTCATTGAGTAACTATTATATTTATAAGTAGATTAATAGTTTATAAATTTCTATTCATGTTTCTCACAAAACTATGTCGTCTTAACGAAATTTTCATTTATTTTTATTTTAACCAAAGCAAAACAATACATTTAATTCGGTTACTAAATCAAACCAATATAAAATCGAACCAATCATATTCAACAAAATGAACCAAACAAGATAGAGTTTTATTTTTTATTTTTGTGATGCGGCCGTCGGGTGCTTATGATGGACAAAATTCAAATCGTTGTTAAATACGAGGCGAGCATAATGATGATGAATTTTTTAATTTTTATCCATTAACAAATCAAGTTTCTTCCTAATTGGAGAAATCAATACGATGAGCTCTAGCGCCGTGTCCATGTTTTATTTAATTTTTTCATATTTTATTAAATTTTAATTATTTTAATTAATTTATTTAAGATGAATGATAATTTGAAGGGGAGAATAAGAGAAATTCTTTGGTGTTTAATGTTGCATTGTATTATAATTTCTTTTCAAAACGTTATATAATTAATTGGATTTCTCATCAAATGATCATTAATCTTAAACACTCTTTGTGTCTTCTAATAGTCATGTAAGATTAAACGCATGAATTAAAAATATATTAATATTTGTTGTTTGATCACTTAATATCTATGTTCTAAAAATTCCAGTTGATTAATCACCGATTAATCGTTAGGAGGTGTTGAAACGTTTCGCCTAGCCGATTAATTGTTCAAGATTTAATTTTTTTATGAAAATAATATTTTTAAATATGTATATTTATAATTAATTATTAAATTTATTATTAATATATATAACTCTGATTAACGGTTCGATTAATCGTTCCGATTAATTCTCGCTTAGTAAATTAATCGCTAGACGTTTTGCTCACCGCCGAGCACCGCCCCGCTCTTTTTAGAACATTGCTTAATATATATGTGTATTTAATGTAACTTTTAAATTTTTTTGTAAAATATAATTTGTAATGAAATATTACTAGAAAGATTTTTTATGAATTATAATTACTAAAATACCTCATTTCTTAATTTTCAAATAAAATAGAGTCGTTAACTATCGTAGTTCAAATTTAATAAAACAATACAAAATAAATTCCACCATCGATTTGGTTTCCATTTCCATCAGAGATTCCTCCGCCATTGACAACTTTCTTCATCTTCTCCATCACCTCTCCAATACCCTCTCTTCCAATTGCACCTCGAAGAACCAACCACAACCCGTCTACTACCCCCGCTTCCACGACCTCTTCCTTGCCGCCTCCACCCTCGCTGCCTACCTACCTCCGCGACCTCACCCGCCAGCCCCATCTCGCCGGCACCTCGCAAGCGCTGCGCAACGCTGACTACGTCAAGACCCGTTTATGGAATCTGGGGTTGGAGACGGAGGTGGCTGAGTACTCGGTATGACTGACTCAGTTGAGGGTGGAGAGATTTTTGCTTATTAGTTTGTGATCACCTGTCACCAGTTGCAAGCGGATGCATATGCGTGGCCTTCCTCTTTGGGAGTTACTTACTGGTGATTTATCCTGTCCAGCTCCTTCTACTCCTCCTACAATGCCTGTGATCCCTGATGGCGCCGATGAAACTGTGAAGAAGAAATTAATTGCTGATTATGATGATGATGTGACATTGTATGAGTCTCAGTTTATTGTTTATGGGACATGGTTAGATGAAGATGCTTGTGCTGCTTCTATTCTTGCTGCTAGTATGGAGCAGTGTCTTTCTGCAGATATTATTGAATTCGATCATGCACATGATGTGGACTTTTCTTCTTGATTGTTATGAGCCTACTGGTCAGTCTACTTATATTGTTGCTCTACGCTAGGAGCAGTTGTTACGGCAGGGTGATGTTACATTTGAGGAGTTCTTTGATAAGAAGTCTGAGTTGTGGCATCAACTTGATTTTATTGATCCTCCACTGTCACCTAGCTCTTGTGAGTATTGTAAGGCTCAAAAGGTTGCTCTTGAGACTCACCGCACCTATGATTTCATGTCCCGTCTTCGTGATAAGTTTGAGCAGTTTCGTGCTTAGCTAATTGCTCGAAGGCCTTGTGGGTCTATGAAGCTCTTGCTGCTGTTCGTAATAAGGAGATATGTCTTCGTATTGATGGCCTTTTGTAGTCTTCTTCAGTCTTAACTGTTTGCTCTTCTGATTCTAAGATTCTCGCCTCTCCACATGCAGCGCCTCCTTCAGGTGGGGCTCTTTTTGGAGTGGAATGGGTAGTGGTCTTCACTATGACTACTGCGTAGGGATAACCACATGGAGACATAATTATACAAGAAGAAAAAGGCTCAGTCTCGTCGAAGCGGTCATTCTTCGCGGGATGCAGATAGTACTGATGGTTCTGGTACTGGAGATCCACTAGTTCTGTTGGTTAGACATAATTAGACATAATGATCGTCTCATGCCGGCTGAAAGAGGTTTCATGGATTCATTGGGGCTTCTTGAACGAAAGTGTGTCAAACATTTAGTGAGTGCATGGCTATTGCTTATCAAAATAAGTATCCGGCTTGACCGCTTTCTGAATCTGTGTGAAAGATCCGGTGGATGTTGTGAGTTTGGCTGCTCATTATCAGGCTATATTCCAATTCCAAGCGAGTATCAGACAAGTATGATTGACCTTGGCACACAATATTATCCATTTTATGTTGCTTATGCAGAACTAGTCTTCATGTCTTTGTGTCAGATGTGATATATTCCTCTTCAGGTCACTGTCCCATTGACGAGGAAGAACTTTTTTATAAGCGTGCATTTGGTCGTGCATGTCACTTGCACACTCAGCAGCTGGTTTTTTTTATTCATTGGGAAATTTACATGAAACTCATCTTTACCGGTGAGCTGAAAAGAAAAAACTGCGCCATCAAGAAATTGAAATGGCAATGCTGACATTATAAATTCACTGAGTCGCGAAGCCTGCTCTCTGAAACCCTTTCCATTTCTTTGCAGTCCGATGATATAATCAATGACTATGATTCGTCCTACGTTAATCGGTTTCTCACTTTCTTTGCTTCCGCTGTGTTGCAGTTTCTGGGTCACTGATGCTGTTTATTTTCACAAGCCTAGCTTTGATTCTGGGGCTCTTGACAACTCTATCAAGGAGATGCAGTGGCTTCAGCTGGAGCAGTTGAACTCACCAAAACTAACTATTTATGCCGGGTTGGCTGGGTGACATATGCAAAGAGCGTTCCAATCTGGGACTCCAAAACTGGCAGGCTCACCGATTTCACAACTAATTTCTCCTTCACAATCGACACGCTATACCGTGCATCGTATGGAAACGGGCTTGTCCTTTTCTGTCTCATTCGGTGTTCTACTAGCTCTTGTGACGGCGGCATTTGCCATTTTACGACGCAGAAAGAAGATTAAGGAGAGGGAATCTTCAGCGGCTTCGAACCTGCTTACGATGAACGGTGAGCTTGAAAGAGACGCGGGGCCTAAAAGGTTCTCCCGCAAGGATCTTGCAATGGCGACCGACAACTTCTCCAAGCAGAGAAAGTTGGGGCAGGGAGGGTTCGGCAGTGTTTACCGGGGCCACTTACCCGGCACGGATAAGGAAGTGGCGGTGAAAAGAGTTTCGCAAGGCTCTAAGCAAGGGAAAAGGGAGTACATAACTGAAGTGAAGATCATCAGCCGGTTGAGGCACCGCAACCTCGTCCAGCTCATAGGCTGGTGCCACGAGAAAGGTGACTTCCTTCTCGTCTACGAGTTCATGCCTAACGGTAGTCTCAACTCCCATCTTTTCGGAGGGAAAAACCATCCTCTCACATGGCCCGTGCGATACAGAGTAGCGCTGGGCGTCGCCGCTGGCTTGCTCTATCTTCACGAAGAATAGGAACAGTGCGTGGTCCATCGAGATATCAAATCGAGCAACATCATGTTGGACTCCAACTTCAACGTGAAGGTCGGGGATTTTGGTCTAGCGCGCTTGATGGACCACGAGGTTGGACCCCAGACGACGGGGCTGGCTGGCACTCTCGGATACATGGCGCCTGAGTACATCAACACCGGGCGGGCCAGTAAGGAGTCTGATGTGTTCAGCTTCGGAGTAGTGGCGTTGGAGATAGCCACGGGGCGAAGGTCTGTTGACATGAGAGGGGAAGTATCCGTCATGGGTCTGGTCGAATGGGT
>NQLW01000098.1:991881-1019786 GCA_002312845.1 Kalanchoe fedtschenkoi
ATGGACCACGAGGTTGGACCCCAGACGACGGGGCTGGCTGGCACTCTAGGATACATGGCGCCTGAGTACATCAACACCGGGCGGGCCAGTAAGGAGTCTGATGTGTTCAGCTTCGGAGTAGTGGCGTTGGAGATAGCCACGGGGCGAAGGTCTGTTGACATGAGAGGGGAAGTATCCGTCATGGGTCTGGTCGAATGGGTCTGGGATCTGTTTGGAAATGAGAGACTTTTACAGGTGCTGATGAGAAGCTGAAGGATGAATACGTGGAGAAGGAAGTTGAGTGTCTGATGATTGTGGGACTCTGGTGCGCTCATCCGGATCATCTGCTGAGGCCGTCCATCAGGCAAGCCATCCAAGTTCTGAACTTCGAGGCTGCTTCGCCGTCTCTCCCCCGTCAAATGCCGGTTCCGATGTACCAAGCTCCTGATCCTCCGACGCCACAAATTATCTCCAGTGATGCGTCTTTAACATGCACCAGTGTCCACTTGGGTCGCTGAACCCGAAACTCCTGATCATCTACTGATTTTTTATTAATGGTCTCTTCCTTTCATAAGAAATTTCTTCGGTGGACACATTCGATTGTGGACACCTTCAATGGATAAGTCATATCTCATGTTAAAAAGTCAAAGTTACACGTGACATTTAATGATTTGTTCATAATTTTTTTTAATTTTTCAACGTCAAAGTATACATGACGCCTGTTCATTACTTCCACCCTAAAATTTCTCTCCTTCCATATCCTGAATACATGAGTGATGACTGAAATAGGTGAGAGGTCTGCATCCCATTGCAAGAGTTTTGACGAAAAAATAAAAGAAAAAAAGTTTGGATTGAACCGGACAGTTTTAAATTGGAATTATGAAAATAATTAAATTTTATTAGAATATTAAAAAATTATTTATTTATATATTTAAAAAGAAATGTTAAGTATTATAGTAAAAAAAATATTATTTTTAAGAAATTCAAACTGGTCCATTTCGGTCTGAAATTATTAAGGTTCGGATCAGACCAGAAAATCAAAATCCTTAAAATAGATGGATTTATAATCGGACCGGAATCAATTAATTCGGTCCATTCCAATAATTCTGTATCATTTTACGGTCTAAACCGGTTTTTATATGATCTGATCATACAACAGATTCGAGTTTAATTAGTTTTCAAATCGGTTCATGGTTGGTTTGATGCCGGGTCAAATATAATCGAATGAACCAAACCACCACTTTATTCACACAATAAAGCAAATCAACCATCATCAACCTGCACGTGAAGGGCGCGTGCAGATCGAGACCGACGACTCAGAAAGCAAAGGACGAAAAACAAACGACGATAAATCCGAAGACGCAGAAGCTGACGTGGCGGCGGATGGATCAGGGAGAGCGAACGAGCGATCTCAGTCGCTGTCGCTATCGCTGCTGCTGTCGCCACCGTGGTGCTTCTTCTCACCTTCCTTCTTCTTCTTCTTTTCCTTCTTCTTCTTCTCGCCCTCGTGATGCTCGCCGCTCTTCTCGCCGTGGATCTTGTCCTTGATCTTCTCCACCACGCCTTCCTTGTGGCCATCCGCCTTGTGGTGATCCTCGGGCTTGTGGTGCTCCTCGGCCTTCTTGTCGCCGCCGATGTGGAGGGCGTCGCCGATCTTGTTGATGATTCCCGACATTTTCGCTTGTGAGATTTTTGTGTTTGACTGGGTTAGCGTTTGAGTTTTGGCTTTAGGAAACGAAAGAGGAGCTTGTGTCTATTTATAGTATAAAGATCGTAGGGGTAAAATAGTAAATTGATTAAGGTTGTTACTGAAATGACGAGATTGACCCGGGAACGGTACGCGGGGTGACGACAGCGGATAAGAAATGGATATATCGTGGTAGGTCTCGCGTGATGGAAATTCTATTTAACAGGTGTTTGAAAAAGCATGTCATAAATTCCCAAGTTCGTTTTTTGAGAAGTTTATTTATAAAATTTGAATTAAGTTCTCTTTATTTATAAATGGACATTTTTTCTAAACGTGATATGATAAAACGTGATTAAGAATGTTAATTTTTAATCACTTTAAATGCGATTAAACGTTTGGAATGATAGACGTGATAAAATATTAATTTTTAATCACGTTTAATCATTTAAAACGTGATTAAATATCAATTTTTTGATGAAAATTTTAATTATGTAATTTTTTATTGCATAAATATTAAGAAAAAATAGTAAATAAATAATTATAAATAATCAAATACTTAATAAACTTAAAAAATTTGTAATTTATCGTAATATTAAAAAGTTATAAAAATATAATATGACATTGGTCCCATACGCAGAGTTGTGAAAGAATTCTTTCAGCCTAGGTGAAATGTTTATGAAAATGAAATTGATGACAATGTGAATGTGACATGACACAAATCGCATGTGACATTATAAAAATTTATTTTTAAATTTGCTTCAATGTGAATGCGTTATGAATAATACACCAAATCTACACGTGAGCATAAAGTAAATATGAAGGTATTAGAGTCACTAAATATTTGTTGAATTTCCGCTAACTTGGTTTGACCATAATTTCAATTTGATTTAAATTACCAGACTCCCAAATTGCTTTTAAATAACTCAATATAAATTAACTTTAGTTTTTTAGTAAACGATGTGAGATGTGAGACATTTTACCAAGTGAACTTTATCTCATCAAAACCCTTGAGTATTAAGCAATTTATTCAGCTAACCCAAGACCCATCTCCTCAGCCAAAATGTACAATTGTAAACAGATGTAAAAATCAAGTGCAAGTTATGATACAGCAAATAGCTTGATAAGTACAAAAACAGCAATGCACCCATTGCAAAAATGGAACACAATTTACGAGGGCTGACGCTTGACGGCGAGTACCTTGCACAGCACGCACTCTGAATAGTCACCTGTGATCAACCTGAGCTGGTTCCAAGCCATCGCTCGCACAGGTAAATTCCCGTTGGGATAAATTTGCTTTGAAAAATGTCAGCTGAGTCTCAGTTGAATGCTACATCAGGTTTGAGCTGATATATGCAATCAGTCTGGGAAGATTCTCAAGGGCTACGGTGAAAACTGCCCCGAGCAGGAAAAGAAAGACGAATGCCAGGAAAATCCTTCCCAGATACTGAGCATCTACAGCTTGTCCTGTTGTCACTTCCAAATAGGAGCCTTTCAAAGTCTGCAAAGAAAGGATACACAAATTATCATAACAACATATTGCAACAAATTATCACTCTCCATTTTTCCGGTTAAGATAAATATCATGTTTTGATAGGATGATCCAGGCTCATCCCTTCAAGATTTATTGTTAGCCTGATCTAACAGCGCCAACGAACATCAATTAAAGAGTAAATAAAAGTTCCGCGAAACAAGAAAAAGGCTACTGCTACCACACTCATTTTACTTGCTATGGTAGACAACTACAGCTTGCTGTCAACCAATCAATATTGCTATTAATGTTTTAAGTGATGTTGCTAGATATGTTTGAATATCAAAGCAAATCTTCAAATCAAAGAAATTTACAGAAGGTCATGGTAAAATAAAAATTTGCTGCTCTCAAGGCGGAGCTGTTCTGTTCGTGTAAGAGCCCAAAAACTAATTTTTTATAACACACACCCAACCATAAGGTTGTGTTTGGTATAGGGAAAATGAGAGGTAAAGGAAAATGCGAGGGAAAATTGATGGAATTCTATGTTTGGTTTAGGGGAAGTTGACGGGAAAGAAAATTTGATAGAAAACTAGTTGGAAAGTCCGATTGAAATCAATGGTATTTTGACACTTTCATTGAATTTTTCATCCATGTAGAATTCATTTTCACTCTCATTTTCCTTTCCCTTAAATTTTCCCCAAGCTAAAGATGTTTGAATTTGGGGCTAATAATTATATTGGGAATCACCTCGGACCCTGAACCCCGAGTTCACACCCCTGGATACGAACAACTCAAATTCTCGACATTCACTAACTGAAGCTATAAATAAGAAAAGGAAAAAAAAGTGTTACCTTATCAGAACCAAATTCATTAGTTGCGGGGCGTATACCTCCATTCTTGACACCTACACCATGAAAAACAAGAATCTAACTACCTCGACCTGAAATTTCATCCTCAACACAAGCCTAGGTTACAACAGCATACCAAGTGATTCACCGGCAGTTTGAAGCTTCCAGCCACTCCCGTAGTCCACCAGGGTCGCATCAGGTCCGAAAGTAACCGGCTCTTCCCCTTTTTTAACTGCTTCGATAAACGATCCGGGTTGACTCCCATACTCAAGCTTCTTGGTAATTATGTGCAATGCGAATCCTGCCTTCGTCCCCGCTGCAAACCGCCTCACCTTGCCTGAACTCTTGCAAGCTACCTCCAAAAACTAATCCACAAAAACATACATACCCATCAAATTCAAAATCCCAAATTGTCCATGATTTGGGATTTCTTCTAGGAGGCATACATACATACTCTGGCGAAATCAAAACCCTATTCACCATGAATTCTTCCAAGAATTCAACTTTTTACAGAAACAAACAAACCCAGAGAAGGTTCACAACAGCAAATTCAAATTCACAACATGAATCAGAAACATTGAACATTGATAATTTGTTAAGACCTGGAGGTCAAATCCAATTGGGTTGCAAAGAAATCAGATGAGGAGGGTAGGAAGGAGTTACCGGAGGCGGACGGTGCAACGTCTCGGATCGGGTCACGGAGGGCTCCGAAGCTGGTGATGCTGCTTCCTCTTCCGCCATTGAATCGGAAAAAAAATTCAGCTTGGAGCTGGAAACAAGAATATAGAAATCCACTAATTTGACTTTCCAAACTTTGACTTTTACCAACAAGAAAAATTTTCGAAACTAGAGGGTATCTTATTCGTCGCTAAAGGTGATGATATTCTACATATATCGTGCTTCGGATTCAGTCTGACGTTTTCTACTTCTCCGCTCCTCTCAGACTTTCCCGCCATTCTCCTTGCCGGCGAAGATGTTGTGGGTCGACCAGCACCGCCCGAAAACCCTAGACAAGATGATCGTGCACCAAGATGTGGCGCAGAATCTCAAGAAGCTGGTAATTTGTCTCTTTCTTGGCATCTGTTTGTGTAGTGTAGCTGGTTTGGGTTGCTCACTGAGACTCGAATGAAAAAGTTAGGGTTTTGTTGACTTGGGGCATGCCCTTTATTTGTACAGGTGACGGAGCAGGATTGCCCTCATCTGTTGTTCTACGGGCCGTCTGGATCCGGGAAGAAAACCCTAATTATGGCGCTTCTTCGTCAGATGTTCGGACCTGGGGCTGACAAGGTATGGATTTTTGAGGCTTTTTGATGGTGTGTGTTGTTTGGAAGAAACGGATTTAAGAAGATGGGGCATAGAAAGTTTGCATTTTGCAGTTTTATGTAAGTGGTGATTGTGAGTGGGAGTAATGTTAGATGATGAGAGGGAGTTAGTCGAAATGGGTGGGTCAGTGAAGGAGTTTTAGACAACAAGATGGTCGGCTTAACTGTATATTTGTGCTTCAATTATGTATGTTGGTCTTTAAGTAAAGAATCGGCTTCTACATGAATTGACCTTATTAGTGATCTTTCACATCCTGTGTAAAAACATATTTGTGTTGTGGTATGTTTATGCTCATCTATTGCACGTTGGCCTGATCTGGTAATTTCCGATGTCTGGTATTAACTGCATTCCTTACTTTGTTTCAGGTCAAGGCTGAAAATAAGACTTGGAAAGTTGATGTAAGTTTGCTTCTTTGCTCATCTTCTGGCCGCATTAGTGGCATTTTAGCACAGTCATGGTTGTATGCTTAGCGATGCTTGATGAGTTGATGGTACCATCTCTGCTTGACATAAATCCGATCTAGTTTTTCTTCTTGGTATAATGTTTTCGTATGATCAGTTTTCTGATCTGCATGCCTCAGAATAAGAAGCTTTTCTTAAATTTTATTATGTGTTTTTGATGATTAATTTCAGGCTGGATCCAGAACTATTGACATTGATCTCACAACACTGTCAAGTACGCACCACGTGGAGCTAAATCCTAGTGATGCCGGCTTTCAAGATAGGTACATTGTTCAGGAGATTATCAAAGAAATGGCAAAAAATAGACCAATTGACACAAAAGGGAAGAAGGGATTTAAAGGTATGGACCGTCACTCATAGAAACATGTTGTAATTTGACTTAAATGTTTTATGTTATGAAAATTCCGGTGTTTAGGGCACGCTTTGAGTCACAAGCTTTTTACTTGCCCACAGATCGTGATACATTGAGGCTTTATTTTCACCGATCAGCTATTTCTTTTGTGTTTAAGCTTATGTCTTTTTGTTTGCATTAATGGTTGATTTAGGAAACCTATATCTGCATCAAGACTTAATGCTCTGATTAATCTCTTATCTAAGACTGCTCCAAGTGGCAGGATTAAATTGTTTCTTTTCGGCTCTCTTGTGGTGAATGGAAGACCAACCCTTAGTGTCAATAATGCAGTGAAGTAATCATAGTTGGTTATAGATCTTTGAGACAATGATGATTTATTTGCTTTATACTTTTATCTTGCCTAATTATTGTTTCACTTTTCCTTTTCTTTTTTGTTTTTTGACATTGAATCTCATCAATATCAGTTCTGGTTCTAAATGAGGTCGACAAACTCTCTAGAGAAGCCCAACATTCTCTCAGACGAACAATGGAGAAGTACAGTTCATCATGCCGATTGATTCTATGCTGCAACAGCTCTTCAAAGGTTACAGAGGCAATTCGCTCTCGATGTCTAAATGTGCGGATAAATTCACCCTCAGTGGAAGAGGTTGGAAAAAATTGGCATCTTTTCTTACCTGCTTGAATCGATTTACCTTACTGCATTTTTCTGCTGAAAAATAAGCTACTGAAATAGTTAGCTTACACATGCATGTACGTAAGATACAAAAATGTGAAGGTCCTTGGAGGTTGATATCCATGCAAACATGTAATGAAAATGGCAGGCATAGGCTGAGGTGACATGCCCCTGGAGATACGCATATAGGCTCCTTTTAATATTCATGTCATTTTCTGATATTAATGGAGTATTTTGCTCTAATGATTAAAAGTAAAACACATTTCATAGGCTTCGCTTAGTAGATTGTTTATATGCAAACATTTTCCATTTGTGATTATTGATTGACTCAAAATTATATCACCAAATCGCCTACCACTTTTGATTTTAATAAATATTTGTTTGTTGTTTCTTCCAGATAGTCAAGGTGTTGGAGACCATTGCCAAAAAAGAAGGGTTACAACTTCCACCTGGTTTCGCTGCGCGCATTGCAGAAAAATCAAATAGGAGCTTAAGGAGGGCCATTTTGTCGTTGGAGACTTGCCGCGTGCAACAGTTACCTTTGACCTATTCTCAATCGGCTACGCTAGTTTCTTATCAAGTGTTGTGCCAAGGAGGCATTTGTTTCAGATGATAACTTTTGTATTTCCCACTAATTTCTGCCTGTAATCCTGTAGGTACCCTTTTACACCCAATCAAGCGATATCTCCCATGGACTGGGAAGAATATATTTTTGAAATAACATCTGATATCATGAAGGAGCAAAGCCCGAAAAGGTTTGCTCTGGAACTTCTATCTCTGTAGGCATATTTCTCTTGATGTCGCTCGACTGATATGAAGTAGGAATTAATTTTTGAAATAGCATTTGGTATTATTAAGCATCGATTTTGTTTTTTAAAAGTAGTAGTCAGTAAGACATGCCGATCAGTCACTATTTCCCCCCTTGTTTTCTTGTGATTATCTTTATATTTCAATGTCCGTAGGCTGTTCCAGGTCCGAGGGAAGATATATGAGCTACTCATTAACTGCATTCCTCCTGAAATAATCTTGAAGGTGAAACTTCTGAACTTCAATCAAATTCAGTGGTGCCAATTCCAGTGCTTCACTGATGTGTGGTTTTTCGGTATGACAGAGGTTGCTGTATGAACTATTGCGGAAATTAGATGCTGAACTGAAGCATGAAGTCTGCCACTGGGCAGCATATTATGTAAGTCATACTGGCTCCAGTTCAGCTGGATATCGTTTAGTTGACTTGGATTCCAAATTTGTTTCTTTTTTTTATACTTACTCGGAAACTGTCTGTAAATGTGCAGGAACACAGGATGCGTCTGGGGCAGAAAGCCATATTTCACATTGAAGGTAGCATCAGCTTCCTTTGTAACTCAACTGTAATAACTCCAGCGTCTGTCGCCAAAGCCTAACACGTTATTCCGTCTGCGCTCTCATTGCAGCCTTCATCGCCAAGTTCATGAGCATATACAAAACTTTCCTGATCTCAACTTTCGGGTGAAAACCAAGCCAAGTCTGTCTTCGAACCAAGCTTTTTCTTGCTGCAATTTGTACAAGACATGTATCACAGGTTCATTGTCAGCTGAACAAATACTGCTCCATGTGACCTTAAATCAATTATGCTGCAGATTTCTGAACCATTACATCTTTTGATGTGTTCACACAATTGTAAAAAGTAAGTGTTATGCTGTATTAGGCGATCACGCGGAATTATATTTATTAATAATATAGTTAATAATTAATATTAAAAATACATAATTAAAAATAAATATTTTTTAAATACAGGGTTTAGAATAGTTAATTACTAGGCGTGGAATTATAAATGATGTCGTTTTGAATGATAGTGTACGTGATGACATCATTTATAACACAAAATGAAATTGTTTTGAACTTCCCAGCAAAGCTCGGACTTGGAGGACACCAGTGCTTAATACCCAACGACGTCGTTTCTCGACTTTGAAAGACACCAGTGCTTAGTACCCAAACGAGGGGCAAATCGGTAATTTTATTGTTCTACAGCTTGCTGGCGACAGCCAGATACAATGTATGACGTCCCTGCGCCACAATCTTCCCAGTCCGCTTCTTCCGAATCTCAACGCTCACAACCCCCACCGCCTTGCCTACCCGCAAAACCCGAGCCTCGATCTCCACCTCCTCCCCCTCGAACGCCGCGTCCAGATACGACAAGTTGATCTCCACCGATACGCCCGCCACCGTCACCCCCGTCGTGAACATCGCTAGCGACCCCACCAGATCCACCATCGTCGCCGTCGCTCCCCCTTGCAGAAACCCGCCCCCGCTCACCAGCCGCGCCGGCACCTTCAATGACGAAATGAGTAATTTTAATTTTATATAAAAAATATAAAATAAAAGATATTCAAACTATATTTTAACATATCAAAAGTTTGAAAATGTAAATAAAATACTCATAAAAACTAAGTCAATTTATTATTTTAAATTAAAATATTATAATTTTAATTAACAATTAAAAATATATTAAAATTCGATTGCACACTTTCATGCTGCAGATCAGCCTCCCTGGCTCCAGCTTATCCACCTTCATACCTCCCAGCATGAACTGATCGAAGAATCGTAAGGGCAAAGAGTCCACTGCTTGCTGGCTCTCGCTGTCTCCCTCCAGCAGCCGCTTCACCGCTTCTAGATCCATCGTGCATCGGTCGGTGTTCAGTCGGCGAGGTCGGAGTCAAAGGTCAGGAGTGTTCGATTTTTTCCGATGTTGATTTTGTGCGATTGCAGGGTTTCGGACGGTCTCACACTTCCCCTTTATTACAAATTTGTCCCGGATCTAACCTTTCAAATGCATCCCAGTCCTTATAGTTGTGCTTATTTGCATTATAGTGCGACGGCGGGACTGATTTGATATCCACGGCCACAAAGTTAATAGTGAAAGGGCACAATGAGTTTTAAACGAATTTATGATTTTTAGGAATGAAATCATAACTTTTAAGTTTTGTTTGGTTTAGAGAAAATTTGGCGAGAAAGAAAATTTACATGAAAATTGGTAGAATTCAGTTTAAATGAAAAATAGGAGAGAAAAAATTAAGTAAAAATTGATTGGAAGATATGACGCTCATTCTTAGGCTGTGTTTGGTTTAATAAAAATTTGAAGGAAAGAAAAACTTAGCACTTTCTCATGGATTTTTCACCTAACCAAGCAAAGAAAAAATTATGTATTATATTATTTTTAAAATATTATATCATGTATGAAGGTTTATTCAACATCATTTTAAATATTTGTCATAAAAAATTTAATATGTTATATTATTTTATTATATAATATATCATGTAGGAAGGTGATGACAGGTTTATGCTTTCCTCCACATTTCGTAAAAAACTTTCGATGTTAATGGAAAAGGAAAAAATCTTTATAAAACCAATTAAAAGTAAAATTAGAAGGATTTCATTTTCTTTTCATTTCCCCCCAAATTTTCAATTTATAAAATTTTTCATAAACCAAACACAAAGCTAGTGAGTAATTGACTTGAATTTGGAAATACAATTTGAAATTAGAGAAGAAGAGGATAAAGAGTAAGCTGTCATCAAAATAAATATTACTTTTTCTCTTTGAAAATAGAGTAATTTTATAGTTTTATACATGAATAAGAATTTTATCGTTTTGGACAGTGATTAAATTACTCGTTTTTATGTGAAATATATAATAAACATTATCATGATGGTTTTAAATATGTTTTATCAATTTTATTTTGATAATAATTTTGTATAATATTCTTTTGTTCAAAATTTAAATCACGTAAACTTTAATTAGGGTTGTTCATAGTTCGGTACAAAATGAAAATCGAACTTGACCAATTCAATTTGGTTCAAAATAATTCACTTTTTGTGATTAATAATTGAGTTGCGAAACCGAACAAAAATATCAAAATTATTAAGGTTCAGTTATTTGTTTTCTTATTTTTTGATTGAACAAAAAACATAATTATTAAAACAATAATAAAATTAATATGATTTTATATTTTTATTAGATAATTAATATTTGAAAGTAAAAATTGGTTATTACGCTATTTCATAAATAATTGTACAACAAACCATGAAAATATTTAATTTTTTAGATATTTATTTTGATTTCAAATTGTTATTAAGTGTTATCTAGAAAGAAAATACTTTAATCAGGATTTCAGAACCGAATCGTTGTGAATTAATTTGGTTTTTTGATTTCTTAAATACAAAACCGAATAATGCAATGGTGTTTTGATTCGGCGTCGTTCAAAACCAATCCGATGAGCAACCTTAACCTTAATAATTTATTGACGGAAACAATTTAAAAGTATTTTTGAACTATCATAACTTTCTCAATTATGGTAAAAAATATCTAAATGTTGAAAAATACAAAAGATAGACTAATATTGTAAAATAAGATTTACAGTTGCATTCTACAACTAATGTTACTATAAGACGTATATTTGTACGCTAAAACTATGTCATTTTGTCATCATGTTAAACTATATTATTTTGTTTACGCAATAAAACGTTGTTTTTATACTCAATCAAACGTATTACCCAATAAATTTAATAGATCAGATGTATTTAATGAGTTAAACTCAATTTATTTTAAATAACATCTTAAATTAGTAAATAAATTGTATTTGGTTTTTACAATTATGATAGTTGAGATTTGCAAGTGATAAATGATAATATTTTAAAATCATTTTGCCTTATATTAAAATAAAGAAACCAATAAAGGGTGGGCTATTGATTTGAGGGTGTTGGGCCCACAACCCGTGTGTATTAACTTTCACTTTGGACGGTGTGCGTCCACCAAAAAAAATTATTTTATTTCCTTTGATTGAAATATTTGACATTTAATATTAAATTGAGTGGATTAAGAAGATATTAATATTAATTGTTAGTATTTATAGTATTTTTTCAATTTTATGTAAAATATAGAATGAAACGGATATAATAAATTTTTTGTATATATTTTGGTAATGATGTAATTAATATTTAACATTTTAAGGTATGTGACATTAAATATGTATTAAAATGGTTAAATGTGAGGTAAATATGAACAAATAAGTTATGGTTAGGTGACAATAAAAGATGACAAAGGGAGTAAGTAGATTAAATGATGTAATTTCATTTATAAGTTAGTTTAGCAATGCAGATTGATTAAATTTTTTAATAATTCAAAATTCCTTTAAAAATAAATAAAATTCTTATAATAATTATGAATCCATTTAAAAATTAAATGAGAAGCGAGTTACACAGACAATAAGTCATTCTTGAATGGATTTTTTTATTGTGGACCCACTAATAAAATATTATCATGTGATATTTTACTAATCACATAATGTGTTGAAAAATTAATTTATGCACTAATCAATAATTATCAGATACCAATTTAACTTTTGAATGAATCACATGTACATGTACTCTCTCTGTTCTCTTTTACATGTCACTTAACCAAAATTATTTGTCCATTTTTACTTGTCAATCAACAATTCAAACGCACATTTAATATTCATAACTTCCTTAAAAGTCAAACATTAATTATAAAATTTTATCTTTTCAACAACAATTCAAATACTCATCAATCCTCATCTATTTTGCTTCTCTCTCATCTCAACTACTTTCCATATTTATCTCATTCTCTCTTCCATAAATTACTCCATTAATTTACGAACTTTTTGGCTGTACGACATCTAATATCGGACAGAGAAAATATATTATTTATTGGTCAAACTATTACACACGCGTTATAGACGGTCCGCCCAAGATTCCATCTTTGTAGACCGGATGAGTGGGAACAGGGTAGTCGCAATTACAATAGACGTAGTGGATGTTACTAATGTGTATCGGAGCAGTTAAATGATGTAGTTTATATTATTTTTCTGATATTTATGATTTTTAAGTTTTAGAAATTTTATTATTTTAGAATTTTAAAGTTTTCATATTTTTAGTGGTTTTTTTGAATATTTTCAAACTCATCCAAAACGATGTCATTTCACAACTCTAAAATTCTCAATCATAAAATCTTAAAAATACTATAAAAACAAACCTTAAAATCCCCACAAAACCCTAAAAATATTAAAATATTAAAATTTTCAAATCGTAAAATTATAAAATTTTTAAACAATATTTAAAATAAAGTCATTTTAACCATTTAAATAGATACGTTATAGACCATGAAATAGAATATCCGTTTTTCACTTACTTAGAAGCAAAAGCTGTTTGACTTCTGGATGCCGTCTGAGCACAAACGCCTTCGTTTACCTCTGCGTCTCCTCTTCTACTCTCTTATCTTACTTTATTAAAGTAGCTTTATCATTTTCAGCCATACCCATCATCATTCCCCCCCAACATGTTCACATACTTTATATATGCCGCCCATCGATCTCAAGAACCAACCCACCACCATAGACTCGCGCTACTTTCGCCAAACCAAACATGGCTGCCGTAAAGAGTAGAAGTAGAAGAGCTGCTCATCATTTCTTGATGTGCTTGGCCCTCTGCTGTCTCCTGTCCGCCGTTCTTGCTGCTCCTGCCTCCAGTAAGTCCCTTCTGTATTGAACCAGCTTCTTCTTGTGATTGATTTTATCGAATGAACAGGTAAATATGCAAATTGACGTTTACAGGGAGCCTTAAACCAGTCGAAGCATACTCCTCAATCCAAGACACGGCCGCAGTGACCCAGGTCTGCTTTTCTAGCTAGCTGTCTCTCTCTGATTAAGTCCTTGTGTGCTTGGTTGGATTAGTTGTCGAATTTCAACTAGTCCGGCTTGAAAATCTGGACTTGTAAATGATGTCTTACTCAACAGATTCCTCATAAATCTGGTGGTCGAAAAAGTTGACAGATTCCTCTTGATCTCTGATCATCTCGAAAAGTCAACTTTGGTCGGAGCTTTAGTTTACATTCCATCTGTTTATTAATTCCCACAAGCATGAGTTTAATAAAGGTCATACGAATCTTGAGTTTGAAAAAAGGCCAAGTAAAAATGATGGTCGTGAAAGAAAAAGTACTCTAATGATTTGGTTCGTTTTCTAATACAAATTTAAATCGAACCGTTTTTAATTAGTTTGAAAATTTTAAAATCGAACCAAACTCTTAGTTTTAAAAAATCAAATTATATTTATCAAAATAGGAGTCTTTTATATAAATAATAATATAGGGTTTCTAATTTATATTATGTATTCAATCAAATTTATATATGATCTAAAATAAAATGAAATAATCTGTTCGGTTCAGTTCGATTCGGTTTGACCAAATTGAATCATTCATCGTCTTTTTTTTTCAAAAGTTAAAATCATAACCGAACCACTCACACTTCAAATCGAACCGAATTTATCGATTTGGTTTGGTTCATCGGTTTATTGATTTTGATTGACACTCCTATTCATCACTTTCTTAGTTCAAAGTCTGCTTAGATGATTTTTGGTACCAGTAAAACCTCGAGTGTACTTGTTTTGACGCATGGTATGATAAGCAGGTTCGGGGAAGGTGGACGAGGTTGGGGGAGGGAGGAACAACGGAGATAGAGCTGACGGATTATCCGGGGCCGGGAGCCAATAAAGGCCACGAGCCTGTCACTCCTCCAAGACGCTAATGAAGTTCTGAATTTTACTTAAAAGGAGCTGTTTCCCACTCCTGATCAATATGATAATGTCGTTTTGTGGTGTTATGATGTCGTTTGGAAAATGATTCGGCTTCTGTAACTAGGGATATGCAAGTTTGCGCACATACGCAAATTTGCACCCTGATTTGAACTCATGTCCAAATCAGACCTTTGAATACGAAGTTAACACAAATCCACTGGCGCCCTTAAAATCATCTTTCATAGTTATCAGAATCAGATCTGAAGCTGAATCGGTTAAAGTTCTAATTTCAGATTTTTCAATTAAATCGAAGAGTCAAATTGATTCGACCGTCGGTGCATTTACCAGTTATAATTTGTCGGCTATCAATAATATAACAAGTTACACAAATAGCCCGCTATTTTGAGTGTGCGCCTATATGGAAAGGTGCCAAGTTTGAATCATGCCTCATTACTTTTTAGGGGAAAAATCCAAAAGGGGCCCTGAACTATCACCGCTTACCCAATTGCGGTCAGAACTACCACGATTTCCAAAAAGGGTGCGATGAAAAAAAAATTAAACTGATTTTCTAAAATAAAATTTACCATTACATTCCTAACCTAATATTATTACAAGATTTAGATTTGTGTGCAAAAATTACATCGTTTGGTTATCAAAATAAATTATACCATTTTACGCACATAAAGAAAACGACGTCTTTTGATAACCAAATGACGTAATCTTCGCACACAAATTTAAGTCTTATAATAGGTTAGGAATGTAATGGTAAATTTTATTTTAGAAAATCAGTTTAATTTTTTTTTCATCGCACCCTTTTTGGAAATCGTGGTAGTTCTGACCGCAATTGGGTAAGCGGTGGTTGTTCAGGGCCCCTTTTGGGTTTTATCCCTACTTTTTATGTAAAATAAAATTTCAAGTACAGATAAAAATGTAATTAAATCTTTAATTACAATGAACTAGTTCAATGTGGACCAATCCGATTTAATGATTTTATAATATACAGGCCGATTTATCTAATTTTATTCAATTCAGTATGCAATTTGATATAAATTAAAAATAGGAGCAATACTCGATCCGGTTCCGGCTCAACCATTTGAACAGATCGATCCGATCTGGTTTGAATAACTAAAACGGTAAAATCTCAGGCAGCGAAGGCCGCACCGGTAAAACGATGTCGTCCTATTTTTTAAAAATACCAAACGACGGAGTTCGTGACTCTTGGTTAAACAACATCCGTTTATGGATGGACAGAACGACATCGTTTTCCATTCGAAGCACGATTCCCGTTGGCTGAGAGATGCGAAGAGGATCTCATTGGCGTCACATAATGTGGACCAGGGGTGGTCTGACTCTGACAGCATCTTCATATGCAGACAGGAGTTGGGGATGGAGCGGCGTGGAAATGTTACTACGACGTGGATTCGGCTGGGAATGTGGAGAAGAACGAGAGTCAATCCGATGAGGGATTTGGCTGGAAAAATGGTGAAGGCGGTTGAGATGAAGCGGTCTGATTGCGGATGCCAGTCTTGCTCGTCTTCGCTGCGAAATGGCGTGGATTTGAAGCTTCATGTTGATGCATTTCAACCCTCCAAATGCAGCTTCGTCTTCCTCATCTTCTTTCAATTTCGTTAGCATGGTTTTGTGGGAATTTTAAGCTGGGGATTTAGAAGGGAAAGCTAGCTGAAATCGAGAATGTGGTATTCCTCCGCAGCTTCCTGGCTGTTGTGCGGAAGCGTGTAATATAACAAGTAAATTATTGAACAACTAATTGCAACGAATGGTTCCCAGGAAAGATTGGGGAGACACAACGGTCTACTTCAGAATATCCAATCTCCTAGACAGAACCACCCTTCAGAATATCCCCAGGTATTCCTAGACAGGATATTCCTATGCAATTAAAAGCACAATAACCACTAAAATTATACTACCAAAGAGAAAGCTACTAAAACAATAATAAAAGCAAGTACACCAAATTTAACGAGGTTCAGCCAGTGGGGCCTACGTCCTCGGACACCAACACAAAATTTATATTTCACTCAAGAAATATTACAGAGGGGGAAAGAGTATCCTTTAGCTTACTAGAAGATAGTAGCTTAGGATTGGTGTTCTTGCTTTTATTATTGTTTTAGTAGCTTTCTCTTTGGTAGTATAATTTTAGTGGTTATTGTGCTTTTAATTGCATAGGAATATCCTGTCTAGGAATACCTGGGGATATTCTGAAGGGTGGTTCTGTCTAGGAGATTGGATATTCTGAAGTAGACCGTTGTGTCTCCCCAATCTTTCCTGGGAACCATTCGTTGCAATTAGTTGTTCAATAATTTACTTGTTATATTACACGCTTCCGCACAACAATTGGTATCAAGAGCCAAGGTTCTCGTATGCTCTGTGGTTGCGGCGAAAGCTGATCTTCCACATCAGAAAAGATCCTTTGGGCTGTTTGAGTTGTGATTGTTGAAAGCTACTAAATTGATGGCCGAGAAGACAACTATCATGTCAAGACCGATGATGTCAAACGCGAAGTTTTCGGTGGATGTATTTGATGGTTCGGGTCATTTCGGCATGTGGCAGGCGGACGTTCTAGACGCACTGTTTCAACAGGGTCTAGATCTCGCTATTGAAAAGGAGAAACCAGATGATGTGGGGGAAAAAGATTGGAAGACGCTAAATCGATTGGCGTGTGGTACAATTCGATCTTGTCTGTCAAAGGAGGTGAGGTACAACTTTGCAAAAGAGACTTCAGCAAATGCATTATGGACAGGCTTGGAGGAGAATTTCTTAAGGAAGAGCATGCAGAACAAGTTGTACATGAAGAAACGCTTGTTCCGCTTCATGTATGTTCCTGGTACCACACTAAATGCTCACATTACAAATTTTAAGCAGTTGATTTCGGATCTGCTTAGTTTGGATGTGACATTTGAAGATGAAGATTTGGCGCTGATGCTATTGGGATCTCTTCCTGAGGAGTATGAGTTTCTCGAAACAACTCTACTTCATGGGAAAACGGATTTGTCACTAAAGGAAGTCTGTTCGGCCTTATACAGCTATGAGCTCAGGCGAAAAGGCAAGCAGAGTGACAAAGGAACTATCGAAGCTTTGGCGGTGACCCGGGGACGGTCACAGAAGAAGGACAAAGATTCGAGAGGGAGATCCAAATCAAAGGGGAGGCCAGCTAAAGACGAATGTGCCTTTTGTCGAGAAAAAGGACACTGGAAGAAGGATTGTCCTAAGTTGAAGGGAAATGCCAACAAGGGGAAGGCTGTTGCAAATTCTAATGTAGCTGAGTGCAATGATCAAGACTCAAACTACTCTTTGGTTGCAGCCGCCACAACAATACAATCCAATGCGTGGCTTCTGGACTCAGGATGCAGTCACCACATGACTCCCAACAAAGATTTGTTCTATGAGCTAATAGAACAAGAAGGAGACGTTGTCCACACAGCAGATGATAACCCTATGGAAACATGGGGAGTTGGAACGATTCGTTTGCAGAATCGTGACGGATCGGAGAGGATCCTAACGGATGTCCGCTATGTGCTAACGTTAAAGAAGAATCTCATTTCTGTGGGAGTGCTGGAGGCGATGAGATACAAGTGGTCAGCAGAGAATGACTTGTTAAAGGTAACCTCAGGATCACTTGTTATTATGAAAGGAGTCCGGAAGAGGAATAACTTGTATTACTATGATGGTAATACAGTTATTGGAGAAGCAGGAACAGCTTCCAGTGATGATCGGGAGGTGAACTCATATAAGTTGTGGCATATGAGGTTGGGCCATCCCGGTGAAAAGTCTTTGAAGAAACTGGCGGACCAAGGACTTCTGAAGGGAGTTAAGGCTTGCAAACTGGAGTTCTGCGAGCACTGTGTAAAGGGGAAGCAGAAGAGGGTTAAGTTTGGCACGGCGGTCCATAATACTAAAGGGATTTTGGACTATGTGCACACTGATGTTTGGGGACCTTCCAAGACGGCATCGTTGGGAGGCAAACACTACCTTGTGACCTTCATTGATGACTTCTCAAGAAGATTGTGGGTGTATGCAATGAAGTCGAAGGATGAAGTGCTGAATGTCTTCACTAACTGGAAGAAGAAGGTGGAGACTCAATCGGGAAAAAAGATCAAATGCCTTCGATCAGACAACGGTGGAGAGTACAAAAGTGATCCGTTCAAGGAATTTTGTGCTAAAGAAGGCATTGTTCGGCACTTCACAGTCCGAGAAACACCACAACAGAATGGGGTGGCGGAGCGCATGAATCGAACATTGGTAGAGAAAGTTCGGTGTATGTTGTCCAATGCTGGTTTGGGCAAACAGTTTTGGGCTGAGGCGTTAGCATATGCATGCCACCTCATCGTTTTGGACTGAGACATTTGCGCTGAATTTCTCCGACAGTGTGAATGGAAACCACCTATAATTTGTTGCGGATCCCTTGTGAATCAGAAAGATTCCAAATCTGAGGGAGTGCTTATAAATGGATCCAGATTCTACAAGGTATTCTAGTCGAGAAATTTGAAAATGATTGATCTTTTTATAAATTAGCTCCGGCCGAAACTTCGCCTTCTGTATGCATAGACTTGAAAGAGTCATGTATATACAAAATGAGTCTCATCTAACAAGCGAAACTACATCCGGTAACTTGCAGGCTCTGAACTAGAATATCACAGAATGGTAATGGAAAAAAGAAGAAGGATATTCATCTGAAGTTATCCGTCATGATGATCATATGTTTCATGTTCCGCTGCTAGTCCCGAATTTTACAGCCAGCGTTTCCTTTTTATCTTCAGGTTCATGAAGTCATGAACTCTCCATCTCAACGAACATGGTAAAACCCGTCCGCCGCAGATTGATCAGCCATCGGAAGCCCTGCAATATCATCAGACCAATCAGCACAGAAGAGGGGAAAAAAAAAGAAAAAGCAGCATTGGCCTTTTTTTAGAGCCTACCAGATTCACTAGCCAGGTTACACATGACGGTCAGGAGACAACTTTCCACGAGAGCCGTCGTCGTCATCCGTGGAGTCGTCATCCTCAGCTCCATCCCCGACAGTAACAGACGTTTGCTGCGAGTGTGTCTTTTCTTGGTCGGTAGGGAAGAGGAAGGGATCGTAGGTCGTCACTTGCCCTTCTCTTTGACTTTTCTGCAACTCACCTTCACCGCCATTATAATCCGAAGTCTGCAGAATAAAGGGCACCTGCTTGCCGCCACCTTTGTTCCCGAATTTACCTCCCATCTCCAAGTCAATCTTGTGGATCGAGCCAGGCAGCCCGACGCTGTACTTTGTGGAAAAGGACATGTCTTCGTCGTCGTCGGGCGCCACCATCTCTCGGAAGTTTACCATTGGAGGCGGTATTTTCGTCAGCAGAAATTCTCTGAAGTTTTTGGCGATCCCTTGGTTGTAAGGGTTGGGTTTCTTTTCGTATCGGTAGCGGAAGTTCTCGTAGGTTGTCTGCCCAAAAATTCGAAAGATTCTTGGAATCAGATCACTTCCCGGGACTGGCGTTAATCAGAATGGTGAAGAGTGAAGATCACCTGGTTGGTGCAGATAAGGTAAAAGTGGAACACTGTCAGACCGCCAACGAACCAGACCGCGACGAAGCAGTACACTATCAGAGCGACAGACACAATGTCATCCGACAGGACACTCCACACGCTGCCTTCTTGCCGCATGGCGCATACCCAAGTGAAGATAAATACATATAAACACAGCGTCGTCGACAGAGATACGAACAGTATGAAGAACCAGTAGTTGCGC
The DNA here is from genome assembly GCA_002312845.1 of Kalanchoe fedtschenkoi. Taxonomy (NCBI): domain Eukaryota; kingdom Viridiplantae; phylum Streptophyta; class Magnoliopsida; order Saxifragales; family Crassulaceae; genus Kalanchoe; species Kalanchoe fedtschenkoi. The sequence goes on from NQLW01000098.1 coordinate 1,011,976, forward strand.
TGCAACCGGAACAAAAAGCAAGAACAAGGGAAGTTTAAGAAACATAAGAAAGAACGAAGCGGAAAATTGCTGGTGGGAGGGGAAGGGAACTTACTAATCCTATGCACTGACCGACCCACGGGCAGTGGTGATCGAACTTCTGCACGCAGTTGTTGCAGATGGAGCAGTGGGAGGCGCGAGGAGGGCGGTAGAGCAAGCATGTGTCGCAGAACTTGACTTTGATGGAGTGGCCGTTGACTTTCAGGTCTTTGGTCCGGGGGAGGGCCAGGTTGGGGGTCTTGGCGTTCACCCATTCCATCGACGGGCTGATCCGATCACTTGTTTCGTCCGAATCCGGTGGGTGTTTGTTCCTGGGAACTATTCCCGGGTCTCTACTCGAAGTCAGGAACAGAAATGTCAAGTCCTGCGGCCAAACTGGCAGTGAATCAGGATAACCGGATAGCCATGAAAACGCCGGTGAAGAATCAGCGGTGGTATCAGTGACTGACCAGAATAGTGAGAATCAGGCCTCCATAGAAAACGGGGAAGCTGAACTCGGGACTCTCGTATCGGCTTCTCATCAGTATTTTGGCGCAGAACGTCAGCGCAGGAGCTCCGATCATGAACGAAGATAAGAAAAGAGATGCTGCATCCGGACCAAAGACCAATCTCCCGCCTAATGAGAATTTCTGGTCACAAGCCCCAACCATTAATCACCCAAGAATTCNNNNCGGTAGAGCCGTTTGAGGCTGGGAGGTGGAGTTGGAGGATCTGTTAACGCCTGGCCGCAGCGGCTCTGATCGCTCTCGCTGCTCATCATGTTTTTCTTCCGGTCTCAAAATAAATGGTGACCTAGCAAGAAATCATGATCTCCTCCAACACCCAGAAATGCGAACGATCAGGAATCAGAGTTCTGGTGCAATGTGGGTTTCTGGGAGATGGTCATCAAGGCATAAATGCATCTCCTTCTTCTTTTTCTTGTTTTTTTTGACACACATTTCCAGATTGTCGTTGTCTCTTGTTGCTAACGGTTTTTTCGCAGCGTATTTAACTGATTTTTCTGCTAATGTCCATCTCAGAACTGTGTCGTTTTGTTGTTCTCATACCAAACCTTTCGAAAAATATAATTCGAAAAAATAGATATTTAAATAATAACTAACTATGCCAGTAAATTATTTTTAAATAAAAAAATTTGAAAAAAAACAAGGAAATGGGTAGCAGAAGGAGGAAGATGATGGTGATGGCGAACCGAAGACGGAGGTCTGAAAGCCACTTCCGGTGGCAGACCCTCGATTAGTTCGTCCTGTTACTCAAAAAGCCGCATGCTTTTCCGCTCTTGCTTTCGGTCTTCGTGTTGCTTACTTGGATCTTTCTCAGGCTCCAAAGCAAGTCCGCGATTTTTTCACAGCATCAACTTGCCCAGAATTCAAAGCTTATGCCTGTGTGTTTCAGTTTCAGACTACTCATTTGTAAAGGAAGTCTCCATTGTGCTCTGTTATTTGGCCTAACATTCATTGTTTGATATTAACTCGTAAGAGAATGTTAGGATCTATTAATAATCTCTCTAGTGAATTAAACATGTATATGAAATTTGGTGAATTTTGAAAGAAGAAAAATATTAATTTAGTTTTTTATGGTATAAAACCGTTATAAAAATACACTGAAAATACTAGAGATATAAACTCTCGAAAGGAAACAAAAGTACAAAGAAAATTGAGGTGCTGAGGAATTATCATTTTATAGGAAGAAATTGAAGACATAGATACGTTTTTTATCCAATAGCCATCTCCTGTATTTCATGTCACAGGAAAAGACGTGTGACAGAAGGATGGCTTTAGATGTGGACCATACTATTTTGTCATCTTCTCTTTGTTGTATCATCTTTCAATACTCCTCCTTGATACAACAACATCTTACAACTCCAAGCATTTGTCGAAATATTCAAACTTATCATTTAGAGAGTCCCTTGATAAAGATACCCGCAACTTGCTCCTCAGTTCTACGGAACTCTAATTCAATCTCGCCATCTTTCACCAACTCCCGAATATAGTGATACCTGATTCTAATATGCTTGCTCCTACCATGAAATACTTGATTCTTAGCTAATGCATTCGCCGATTTATTACCACACATGATCAGTGTGGGCTCCTCCTGCTTGTGTTTCAGATCTTCCAATATACGTCGAAGACAAACTGCTTGACAAATTGCGGTAGTTACAACAATGTGCTCCGCTTCAGCTGTAGAAAGAGCAATAATGAGGTATGTTACTCGTTTATGTTTGTAAACAACAGCAGCTTGTTTACAACTCGTTTATATTTTCATTAGTAAGGAGATTCTCAACTGAACTAAAATCTATATATATATATATATAATTTATATCATATCAATCTAAATGTTTGAACAAAACTCAAGATTGGTTCAAATTCATTAAAACTAAGCGAGTTTGAACGTATAATTTAAAAACTCATTAATACTAGGCTTGAGCAATGAGGCAAACTTGAAGAGTAAGCTATATCACCACCAACACCAATCTCACAGTATGGAAGAATCTCCAATGAATCTGATGGTGATTCCCATTCTTGCTCATACACAGAAAACAAGGTATTCTGCTCCAAACAACTCTAAAATACAAGTGGCTTACCTCTCAGGGCATATATCTGAACCCTAAAAACCCTAAACCCAATACTTACCTAAACAAGACATGAAAAATAGTCTCAGAGAACCCATGTCTCCAACATGAAGTAGTCTCTTCTATTAATAACTTTTGGCTTCACTACATGTAACATATCATCATGTTCTGAATCCTCTCTAAAGTTACACGAAAGGCGCATCTATAAACACTTGTCTCTGACAATAACGCGAGGGGAGGACGTCAGCTTGTGTTACCGGAGAGCTCCCCTGAGTATGCACCGACGCTGGCGCTACCATAAGAGGCCACAGATGCAGATCCAGTTTGGGAGGTTGCGCTTCGGGCTTTCTGAATTTGCCGTATCTTGAATATATCTTTTGGGAGAGGCGCGCTTTGGACTGTCGATGTTTCGTCGTCATCTTGTCCTGTGGAACACCCAAATCACGAAAAATGTCACAGAGAACAAAGAAGCATGTTTTCACACCGAAGGATATACTGGAAAAAATGAACTTACTGTCTCGTTGCTTTCTCTTTCCAGGTTGCCGTTCTCTTGTTCCTTTATAAGAACCGCTTGCGCCAGGCGCAGAAGAAGCCGGCAACTGTGTGTTCCCCGAATTTCCTGCGGGTCTTGGTGGGAGATTGCATTGGAGTAAAATAGATAGAAGGACATCAACGTCTGGGTTCGGACCTGCAAAACGTAACAAAAAGGCGAGGAATCAGTAAATCCATCATATACTATTCAATTGCTACGAGTGATGAGTGCATAATTTTGTAAACAACATAAAAAATTTAATCAGAGTCGGCATAAGATTCGAGCGCGCAGGGTGATTGTGATTACCCTCAACGACAGGCAAATTCTTCAGAAACATCGCCACTGCAGGTGCTGTTTTCAGAAGTTTATCGAGGTCATTCGTTGATCCAGTTACCGCGTTTACATTTGGGGAACTCGAATTGTTGCCGGAAACAGAAGGAGGTCCTGTTGCCGCCATGTATAAAACTTTCAAAACTGTTATTGATGTATGATGAAAGGGATCACATGGTAACACACTTTAAATGGATATATAAATTGTATACACTGAATGGGCAATATATAGTGAACGAGGACTCCAGAGAAGAATTCAAAAGAAAGAGCTGCGCACCCGGTGTTTGTTGTGGGTTGTAATTTGCTGTCTGAGATGCTCCAGGGTGACTAAAATTCGCCGCCGGAGTAGGGTTTTTCGTTGAGCCCAGGCCACTTCCGTTGAGCAATGCTGGTTTCTCGCCCTTCTTGCTAAGCAACTGAAAAGTATAAATTAACATGAAACATCAGAAACAAAACTTGGCATAGTCAGGCTTTCAAATGAATGCCGGTCAGGATGTCACTTCTTGTTCCGCAATTTCACATGCTGATATCACCGCAAGGAAGTAGGAAGGTACCTCTTGTCTTGATAGATGGTCTAAATCTTTAGACGAACATGGCCGGAGATCCATGAAGCTATATCGTGAAACGACATCTTGCAGGGATCTCTCGGTTGCTGCACTGTCATCTTCTCCTGCCAGGGCTTCTCTTCTTCTCTGCTCAACCTATATATAACAATTAACTATCAGAGAATGTAATCACACTTTGAAACGTGCTCATGATAGTTTCCGCTATATTCCAAGCAAATATGCCAAAAGCATGATACCTTCAAAATACTGTTGAGATCTCCGTATTGTTGCTCAAACCGGACAAAAGCGTTCCAAACCTGCCATCAGGAACCGGAAGAGAAAATTAATGCAACTTCGGCCAATGGGTAAATGAGAGCTAGCAAGAAATATTATGAGGAAGACGATTAGAGAGGAACAAGAAACAGAAATTCCAGGTTCGATTCTATCCCACATCATGATGTCAATATTTTCTTCATGTGCATATGTTGTGACACGGAAGAAGTCCAAAGAAGCCTCAAAAAACAAAATTGCGTGGATAACAAGAATGTGCGACATTTGATATGGACATTGCAGGTATTGTACCTCAATAGAATTCTCACGCGGTAGTGAGCTCAATGCACGCTCGAATAATGCACGGATATTTCTGTCATCATTCAGCCGAGACAAAAAGTCTGCATATCTGCAACAGTTCAGTAGAACAATCAGAGATGACACTTCGTCGATTTCTGGGCTCTATCACAAAATCTACTATCAGATTCACGTCAGAGGGCTAGTGTCAAAGCAGATACAGAGAGCTTGAAACACAGTAAGGCATTGTAAAAATAAGTGTAACCGATTCAGAACTCACTCAAGAATGTAGGCAGGCTCGTGCATATATATTTTGATTCCAGCTTCAAAAACACTATGTGCAACCTGCAGCGATGAGCATAATTAATTACGGAAGTGTGCGCCAAGATAAAAAGAAACCAAAGATTATGATACTAGGTCATGATGAAACATTAAATTTTACCTTAGGATCCTTGTCAAGACACAAGGCCATCTTAGCATATGCAACATACACATGGTATGTGCAATTCGGAGACTTGCGGGCATCGATGAAGTACTTGCGAGCTGCCTCAACTCCCTCAGTTCTTCTTAAAAAGCGGATGAACTGCATGGGATTAAATTTTCAAAGCGATAAGCAGCGCCATAAAAAAAAGAATAAAAGGGTGAGGAGTATGCCATCACTGATGCAAGTAGAATTGTCTATCACAAAAAAAAAAAGTCTATACACTCCAAGCTTCCACATCTTAAAAATGCTGTTACCAATATGTATTATAGATGGAAATTAAAAAACCGATGAATCACAGAACAGAAACAGTAAGTGCATAAGCACCTAACAAAATCATTGCAAGCCAACTAGCTACCATAACTCACTTGAATATGGGCAAGTCCAGATGCATTGTCACATTCTTGTAGAAGGGCCTCGTATATTATCTTCGCAGCCTGTAAGGAAGCAGCTGTAAATACAAACTGGCGTACAAAATTAGCATTTGGGCACTCAAAACACAGTAAAGCACACAAACAGCATTTTTTGAACCTGAATAGCTCCCCGAGACTCCTCCAGCTCCGCATATGCATACCTTAGCATTTCCGATTCTAGCAAGAGATAAATATGCCACATTAAGAAAGCCAGAAAAGAAAGTACGATAAATTAGAAGAATAAACACTCGGTCCTACAAAATGCATTTCTTTTCTGGTTACTCAGAACATTTCTTTAGTTAAATGACTGTGACTAGAGAAGACTATAAGTGCATGTTTGGTAGCCATTACAGAATAACAAAGCATTATTAGTATCAGGATAAATAATCTCATCTATTCTGAAAGAATTATTAATACAGGTTTGAGAAGGTAAATTTTATTCCAGTCATTCTTAATACCTATCCTTATTTTGAACCAAACATTTCATACTATTAACTATCCTATCCTGTTCTTAATACAGTTTACTAACTATCCTATCCTGTTCTTAATACAGGTTACCAACGTAGGCTAAGGGTTGGCGATATTTTCAAACTCAAGACACTTGGTTTTAAAGCAAAGTGACTGACCATCTCATCCAACACCTTTCCGACAAAGGGTTTATCACTCTCAAAATTTGTAGCACTTGTTCTCGCACAGAACCAAAATTTTTCTTTATTGCTTAAAAATCATATCCAGCATGATACAAACATGGTCTGCTGTAACTGATCAACAAAACCATTCAGAGAATAGTTTTGAAAACGCTAATGCAGGGATGATAGAAACTCTTGAGAGTATGCACTCGCAAGATACAAGGGCTCCACTGAATTATGTGAATGCACTAACTTGTATGCAAGTATATAAGATTAGAAATGAATAAATACCAGGAAGAGCTTTCACGGCTCTCTGAAATACTTTAACAGCGAGATCCACAAAACCAGCTTTTGCGTGCCATGTTGCATAGTCATACCATATGTCAGGATAGTGATATAAGTACATGAGACACTGGACAAATGGAAAAATTAAAGCACAGTAAGTAATTGTAATTTTCTTTGCGTGATTGACACAAAGTGAATCACGATTTAGAGAAAAGCAGTAGCTTCAAGGTCAAGCATCAGACAATAACCCATGCTTAGGCACTACTCAACTGGCATTTACATAGACTCTCCTAAACTATATGGCAAATACAGTTAGTAAAGTCCGTAAATTAAAGAGGGAACAAGTCATCCTAGGCCCTTATACAGGCATGCAGATAACAATCAACCTAAGGAATAAAAACGAATGACCAATTCAGCAGTATGCATAAAGGTGAGAAAGAGAATTCCCTAATGAGATAGAATTACGCCTATCGTATTCATAAATAGAACCAAAGAGATTCTGGTTGTATATATACAACATGATTCTTTTCTCGTTTGCGCAAACAGGAAAAACAAGTTATAATATGTGTGGAAATGAAGAATATTTAAAAGAGGAATACTAGCATTTTCCATTTTTTTTGGCACAGCCAGCTATTACAAACAATATATACCTGTTCATAAGTGTACACAATCCTTTTGTTGGCAGACACATTATCTATCCTCTGCGGATTTCCTCTGCACATAAGAGCAAGAAAAGAAGAGTAAATTTAAATTCAAACATATTGTAATTTAATTTTTCACATAACTCTGCATTGCAATAAACAATGAACCGAAGCACACGTGTCAAGCATCTGTTTAACTCGTGTTCAGATGTGAAGCTCAATAAATTTACATTATTGATATCTATATGAACATAAAACCTATAGTTTCATGCTTAAATGAACAAAGTCAAATCTTTAAGTAATTTAGGCAGGATAAGTTTTGGCTTACTTTTCAAAGGCTAAAAATCTTTTCCAGGCTACCCATTGCATCTCTTCCTATAGAAAACAGAAAATTAATTATGTTAATAAGAATCTATAGTTGAGGATTCTAAGTGATGGAGTTCTACTCTTAGAAGGAAACAAAACCAATCTAACAATAGTCTGTTCCCAGAAGACAAAAGCTTGGTACTTCATGCCTCAGAAAACAGGCTGCTCGTTGTAGCCAAATTCTTTCTACAACTTATAATGAACAGAAATAGAGAAACCAAGAAGGAAAAAGGAAAAGAGCATTGAATTGGATTTTATCCCTTTGTGTTCACTGAAAAGGTGTTTCAAAAGTTACTGAACTCTGGCTGAGCTTCGGCGACACAAGGTAACTTCTCTCTCAAAAAACCTCTCTAAAGAAACACCCCCCAAAGAAGCCACCGGCGGTGGAGGAGGAGGGCGGGGGCAGGCCCTCCT
>NQLW01000098.1:1020399-1062280 GCA_002312845.1 Kalanchoe fedtschenkoi
CAAATTCTTTCTACAACTTATAATGAACAGAAATAGAGAAACCAAGAAGGAAAAAGGAAAAGAGCATTGAATTGGATTTTATCCCTTTGTGTTCACTGAAAAGGTGTTTCAAAAGTTACTGAACTCTTGTTTAATCTCATCCTAACACTTCCTAATGGTTACTATTTAGAACATGGCCACTAATGGAGTCTTGTGAGACTTCTGAGTTGCAATGTATCACCCTAACCATTTGTGAGAGAATAATATTTTATAGGACAACCATTAAAAATGACCATGATCTCTAAGGATGTTAAACTTGTCTGCAAGCACCATAGCAACTTAAGCATTTAACTTAAGCTCAAGCCACGTATAACCTGGTCTGTAGTCTGTACCAGCTTCTCCAAGTGTGAAATGGGGTTCAAATTTGGTGTACTAAATTTCCTCAAGGAATCACAACTCATAGAAGTATAAACAAAATTACTTCAACTTCACATAATTTTGTATAATTCTTGTGATTCAAAGAAACTGAAGAATAAAAAGTTAAATATTTCTGGGAGAAAAATTGATCCTATAGTTTTGGCCGTAAACAATATTTCAGGGAAGGAAGGAAACATAAGCTCGGGTGGACAGACAAAAAAAGGCGTAATGAATGATGATTCAATATCAAAAAGGGTATCTGACACAAGTACTGATTTACAAGATTAGAGAAAAAATTGCCTTGTGTGAGCCAACTGGTGGCACAGCAAGCATGTTCCAATCAATTTCATCAACAAATTTCTTCAATTCTCGATATATGGCTCTTGCGCTGTTGTACTTTGGTTGATACTCTGACACTAGACCTTTAGCCTGCATGACATCATATACCATGTATTTATCATCAGTGACCACAGACATAGATAATGTTCATTTAAAACGAGCCAGTGACCACCAAACATGAATGCCAAGGCGAAAATACATTTTTGGAATATAAGTGAGTTCCTTAATGCAACTGGTACTTGTACAAAACAATTTGTTTAAGAACTACAATTTATCATCATCTGTTAGCCAATGATCAGCTAAATCTGTTAAAGAACCCTCATAGTTTGACAAAATATTTTGAGGTGGATTTGGCAGAAAAAAAAAAGAGCATAAATTTTGAATGCAACCTACATGCGATGAGAAGTTATGCTAAAACAGGTTTCCATTCTCAAGGAAACTCCCAACATGTGTAATTTAGAATTCTACCAGAAAGAAAGTTACCAGAGCTCGACTAACGGAATTTTCGAAATTCTCATAATCCTTCCACAGTTGTTCAACATGATGCGTAGGGGTAACAATCGCCCTTTGGTATGCTTTGCGCAAGGCGGTCATTTTGTGCGACTCTTCTTGTGGGTTTAACGCCTGAGACATTACATCAAATAACATTGCTTATCAAATATCACAAGAAAAATAATGAGCATATTCCTCTTGATCTAGTCAAAATACCCACAAATGATGAGTCTAAATGAGTCAAGAAATGCAAAAAAACTAACCGGAGAAGTCTTCAGAAATGTAATGTACTCCATCCACACAGGCCCAGATCCAATGTCTCCCCCTAAAATCACAGTTCAAAGACCCGAATTGTAAGAGCTGCAGATCTTCAGTGCCAGCAGAAAAATTTATATGGCAGACTGCAATTATAATGATGGACTTGTATCTGTTCACCTCTTAGTTGCATTCTTCTCCACTTTTATATTTGCTCAACCCTTTTCCGATATCATCACAGATAATAATACTATATGCTATTATCTTGCCACAAAATAAACTATAATAGAATCCTGTGTAGATAACTCACCAACATAGCTGAGCATAAACTCATATGCTTTCTTAGTCTCTTCCTGACCCTCCACCCCCCTTCCGTCATTGACTTTTCTGATAAAGCGAATGTAGCACCGCCTGCAAAGCCAATATAGCATTATATCCAGACCTCATGCACCTTAATTACTACACCTCTATTGGTTTAATTTTATTTTTATGTACAATCTTCCCAAATCAAATAGTTTGCCTTTTCAAATAAAAATTTCAAAGTTTCAATCTATTCCATCTCGGTTCTATTTTTCTGTAAGGAGAGTCTCAACTTTTTCAAGAAAAAGTATCAGAGTAACCAGTAACCACAGCAGTCATCGAGCATCACATAATGTTCAAAAGTTGTTGATTAACTGTTCATCGTGTTCCTCAGTCAATACCATTTTACATAAGCAGATCCATGAAATGGTTGGTTACCGAAATTACACACCATGATGATTCAAATACCAAATTAAGATGAACCTGAATTTTGTTACGTACCACAATAAAAGATGTTGACAGCCCAACAAACACCTGCTGAAAACCTGTTTAACAGCATCATCATTATTTACAGCCATATAGGCCTCCACATACTGCTTCCAGAACTTGGCCTGTAGTTCAACAAATCACACATCTTTAACAAAAGGAATCATCAAATTCATACACCCAAGTCTGAGAAGTTCAATTCAACTTACTGCAGTAGGGTAAGTGGCCACAAGCTGCTCGTATATCGGCGCCGCCTCCAAAATGCTCAATTTCTACACAATCAAGTAAAACAATCGAACTTGATCAACTCACTTTTGCAAGAAAGAAGGAACGAAGAAGAAGCAGTTGAGACAAAACTGAGACCAAATAGGATGAAATGACTCACCTGAGCCTTGCGTGCGAGTGTTTCTGCGGCCTCGGCATTGTACTTGAGTTCGACAGTGTTTCCGGGTTGATTCTGCGACGCGTCTGCTCTTGCTTGCATAGCGGGGGCCCAAAGACGGCGACTTTTCGAGTGGGGTTTTGGGCAATCGCGAATTGAAGGCTTGAAGTGACGACGATGTTGCTCGCCTGAGTTGAGCCGCTCAGGTGAAGAAACCGATAGTGCCCTGTCCGCCTCTATTTCTTGTGTCGTCTTCTCGCTGATTTCTGCTTTTAATTCCCATCATGCTATGCTATGAAAAAACAGCCACAAACTTAAACGACGTAGTTTTGATATACAACCGCCAATAACATATTTTTGCGAAATGAATTGTTTAAGCTAAATTGTTAAGCCGTGGTACAATTGCACTTTCAAATTGCGGTTCGATTTAAAATCTAGTCGTTATTTGAATCGGCAATTTGACTTACACCAGGCACTATATCAGACTCTCGTTGTGGCACGTGTGCTTTGATGAAGATATTTATCCTACTCATCTTCCAGACTCGGTTTGGAAACGCAGATGAACTTAATCCAGACACTGTTTCAACTGCGGTCGGCCTCAACTATATCATTTTAGAAAATTTATTAACGAAATGGCCGGTCAGAAAAACAAACTTCATGAAAAAAATTATTTTTTTAATAAAAAAACCCTTTTACCCTAAAATTATATTGTTTTAAAATTTGACATTAAATTTGTTTGGAATTACTGACTTAAAATCCTTTAATTAAATATGTTTCTATTTTTTATGGATTTTTTTTGTTTCTAAAGAATTTATTAATTATAATTAAGGAAATTTTGAAAAAGGATGCTGCGACGAAATTACCCTTTTTGAACCAACTAAATCAAGCCATTCGACCCGACCCGATCAAGAATAAAGCGCACAAATGGAGATGACATACCAAGAATAAATGATTTATTTTATAAAATATTCTCTTTTCATATTTTATTTTTTTTCTAATTGTTAATCTTTTTATTTTAAATCTATTCTACTTGAAAAAAAAGTTTCAAACCGGTGATTTTATAAAAAATAAATATTGATTTGAACTGCGGTTTTCTTAAGAAAAACTGCGATTCATAACTGAGTTTTTTGCTATTTAAATTATACATTGTCAAAAAAACAGTAGTTCCAAATTAAAGATTTGAAATTATGAATTTCTTAAAGAAACCACGATTTACAACTACAAATTTTTTCAAATAGAGTATATTTAAAAATAAATAGAATGCAGAGCACAATAGAATAGACCGTCAAACCTATAGGAAGAATAGTTTCTTAAAAACCAGAATAAAGAAAGTTGGTTTTGTTTTTAAATTTTGATTCCGCCAGAATTGGTTTTGTTTTTGGTTCTCAAAATTTGGTTTATTCTGAATTGTTAATTTATTGGTTCAACATGAGAAACTTGGTAAATGTGTAGGTGATAGCATTCTTCTTCCTCTTTTGTAAATTTTACTCATTATTTAAAAGCACTTTTTTTTATACTTGGAATTTCTATATTTTCAGAAAAAAATACTATTAGACTCATTCTGATGTTTTTGAATCACTTTGAAATTTCTATATTTTCTTATATACAATCATCCTGATGTTTTAGAATTACACTGATAAATTTGTATTTTCTGAAAATAAATTATTCTTCATGTTAATCACTATGATTTTTTTTTTTGAAAATGTAATCATTCTCATGCTTTAAAATAATGTACATTGAAATTTCTATATTTTCCGACGTAAATGTCTCAGGGTATGATTTTGGGACCACGTTAATGTATAGTTTTCAGAAATACAATATATATCTAGATTAAGTAGAATATGTTGTCTTTTGAAAATAACATAGGAAAAAATTATGACACAAAAATATTTCAAATTTTCCCCCAAAAAAGAAACAAAAAATTTATTTCTCATTATTCAAAAATCACTGACAAGTGACAACTACCTGCATGGTAGGGTAGTGTCTCGATAATTCGACAATGGATCATGTGGGACAAGAACCGGAGTAACCAGGACCTCCATAAAAGAAATGGTCTCCAAAGATCTCCTTATACTGAGCTCTTAGTAAGCTATAGCAATTGCCATTGCTGACAACGAAAGGAGAAACATAGCCTGGCCTCTGAAAGGTAGGGCTATCTTCCCTTGTATTCAGTAGCAGATTATAGAACATTGCCGCTTTCGAATACATCTCACTTGCAAAGTGCCCGCTTCCCATTTGTGTCGATGTGTGGTTGCCGTTATTCCTTGAGTTTACAATCTCTCCACCCCACACAACTTTGTTCGCAGATGTTGATAAGTGTGTGAAAATCTGGGCAGGCCAGTAACCTACAGTCTCTCCCCCTAATTCCAACCACCAGTTTCCTTTTGCCTGAGATATTGTCAGCCAAACAAAAGTCCCAAGTCAGCAATATATGACCTCAAAATGACACAATTATATGTGTACCAGATTTTATATTCATAGAAGGATCGATCTAAGTTTCTGCCAATTACCTTGTATACACTAATCTGGATATCATAATTTTGTGATCCATATTTTGATATCGGTGCAATAACATCACCAAGTGCAACTTTGCTGCTAACTTGAACGAAGCCAGGACAAATCAGATTGTAGCATCCATTCTTATACCCATTAGACTGTCACCATATCCACATTCAATATATATACGTACATGATATGCGCAATGACGAAGGACCCATCAAACATAATTATTAAACTAACCGTCCAAAATATGAAAAATCTGGTCTGCCAGTCACTAAATATGGCATAATTAACCTGCAAAAAATTTATATTCAAGAAATCGGTAATTCTTTTAGACACATTTGATGTATGAATAATGAAAAGAGACGAAAGTTTTTTCAGAGACAGCAATTTGGTTTGATTATAGCTAGCAATATTGCTCACCTGCCAGCCTACTTCTATTGTGTTTAGGTCTTCATACGGTCCAGCTGCGAGCCAAGTTTGACCTAAACTTAGTTCTCTTGGTTCAACGTGAGGGTTCCACAAAGTAACGGAAAATTTAGTTCCGTAGTATGTGCCATCCTCTACTTTAGCCGTGGAGTACTTTCAAAAGAGAAAACCATTGTTAGAAATATACTGCTATACATAGCCTGATAAATAAGTAACAGAAAATATAAGATGTATATGGCCATCGAGCACCTCATGCGCAAACCCATTCACTGAATTAGATGAGACATTGTTGAAAGGTCCTCCACCCTTCATTTTCATTATTAGTTCTTTATCTACTTCATCTAGTCTTTTTATTGGAACTGTCCCTTCCGGACACTCTCCCCTTTTTCGCCATTTTTGGTAGAACACCGGTGTTCGGGAGGCATTTGATTCGAGCATTTGTGGATGCACCATCTAATAAAAAACCACACATTTTTAATCAATCACGTACGTAGACATGGGGATCGGAAATAATCAAATTCAATCAACTCAGGCGTGGATAGATGTATGTTCTAGATTTAATGAATTATTACCTCAATCTTGTGATCTTTGAGAAGGGGATGATCAAATGCTGGCTGTTGATAGACGTCGATGCAGTCGATGACATCGTCTTCACTCTGCCATATACTCATTTTCCGTAAAATGATAAATCAAGTACATAGGGAAATTTTAGTTGATGTAAAAAAATATTATAAATAAATAATAGAGGTTACATGTATAGTTTTGATGATCCCTTTGAGTTTGTTGGGTGACACCTTTTCTTCAATGCTAAATGCAATAATGCTGCAGAAGCAAAGAAGGGTGCAGATTGCAAAAACTGCATCAGCCATATTAGCAGTGAGTATGGAATTTGGGATGGAACGAATAACTTTAAATTGGCTCTAGCTTGAGCATTTAAGAAACGAAAAATATTCACAGTTTCCTCTGAAACTTTTGTAGCTGTTAATACACTAATTTATGTAGTAATGAACATACCAGAGATTCAGAGAAGAATGCAGTTTCCTAGTGGATGGAGTTTTGACTTAAGAGATATAAGTTTAATTGCATTTATGTCATAAATTAATTTAAATAATTCGAAAAGTTACCTTTTCTTTAACAAAAGAAAAATGCCACGCGAATGTCCCGTTCAAGGTGATTTCTAAAAGAGATTTACTTTTAGTTCTCATTAATATGAATATAGTTGTGATTATAAAAAAAATTATTGTGGCACTCAGGAGGGTGGTATGAAGTTTGCGAATGTTGGTGACATAACATGTTATGTGTTTTATTTTTGGGTGGTCAGAGACCGCACATTCATACACGTTGAAGGTTGTTAGATAACACCTCAAATATCAGGCCAACACGACAAAATATGTTATGTAGTTTGGTGTTTGGCTGTAGAAGTTGTCTAACGGGTGGGTGTGAGTTGTGTGAGGGTAATTTATATTGGAGTTACTAAATTATCTTTGAGTCACATATAATATTCTTGTAAATAGAAAATAAATTAAGGTAATTATATTAATAAATAAATTGTTAATAAGTAACAATATCACTTAACAAAAATATTATTAAATTAAATAATCTTCGTTCATCATATTTTATATTTATAACTATTACTTTGTTGTTTATTTAGACTTCCAACAAAGACTAGATTACTTAGATTGAGGCTCCTATCTGACGCCATTTGCCAGTTTTGTTCAGCACCACCAGAAACTCAGGATCATTTATTCTTCCACTGTCAGGCTACAGTTCATCTTTTCTCGGAAGCCTTGAAGCTTTGTCATTTTTCTGTTATCATATCCTTCTCTTCTTGGAATGAGCTAATCTTATGGTCAAGTACTTACTAGTTCCAGTCTTAAGTTCTCAAACAAGTAGCCTTCATTTTTATTGCTAGCACTTGCTATCATATCTGGAGATCCAGGAATAAACACATTTTCAAAAATAAGCCTTTTAGCAGATCCAAGCTTTTACATGTGGTTAGGATGGAGTGCACAATGAAGCTATCTTACATTTCATCCATACACCTCAATAATTTTAATCAAGATTGGGCAGCTAGCAAAGATGCATCTCACCCATCTCTTAGTTTAGCGTAGTCTTTTATTTCTTTATAATCTTTTATGAGTTTTGTTCTGAGCCTATTTGCTCTCTCCTGTACATTCCTCCTTTCTTAATGCAAGCATGCAAAAAAAAAAACTATTACTTTATTGTTTATCCTTGAAAATAACTGCGAGAGATTGAGGAGTCTTCAAAAATTGAATATATATATATATATATATATATATATATATATATATATATATATATAGGGCGGATCAGGTGAAAACCCTCCCGGATATGTAAACTGTGGACAAATTAGATTCGTTGATCACATTTGATCCGATGAACACAGATTTTTACAGATTTATTATTCAATATTTTGAAAATATGACTAATTCTTAATTGATAATTTATTAGATTTGTTGCATGATTCTCTCCTTCAAAAGAGGAATTCTACAATTCATTTTTCTCTCACCTTTGAAATATTTTTACTCTTTCATCTCTCTTTACCGTTGTTTTTTATTAAACCAGATTTTTTTTCTGTCTTTCACGTCTTTTTTCTGTATTGTCATAAATTATATTTTTATTGGTGCACATTTTACAGATGTGCACCTATTTAAAACTCAGAAACACAGATGTGCACCTATTTAAAACCCAGAAACACAGATGTGCACCAGGAACACAGATGTGCACTCAGTTAAAATCCAGAAACATATATGCGCATCAAGAACACAGATGTGCACCAATTTGAAACCCAGAAACACAGATGTGCACCAGAAACACATACGTGCACTCACTTAAAACCCAGAAACCTAGATGCGCACCAGAAACGCATATGTGCACCAGAAACACAGATGTGCACCAACGATGACCGGGATTCTGTCTTGAGCTCTCTGTCCTTCGCGGATCCTCTACAGTCGGAACACTCTCTCGAAATCGCTTGGATCGTATGAAAATTCAGAGGAAGATGAGATTTGAACTCAGATTACATTGACCTGCTCAAACATCGACTCCAATGATCCGCCTCCACAGAGCCACTTTTGAAGATGCAGAGAGCCGACGATAGCAACTCATCGCAATGGAGATGAAGATGATTACTCCGACAACAAACAGAAGATGAAGATAGGTGGTTGTAAGCTCGGTAGATATGGAGACGAAGAGGATGGAATCGATAAATAATAAATATATAAAATATATGGTATGAGAGAGAAGAGATATGGTGGCAACAATTAAGGAAACATTATCATGATAAATTACAATTAATAAAAAATTAATAATCAAATATCAATTCAAAATTATGCTGACCGTGGGATGATTTATGATTAAAGGATATGATTAGTTCACAGTTTACATATCAAAAGTGGTTTTCATTTGATCCACCCTATATATATATATATATATAGGGGAGGGATCCCGTGTACACATATATTTCATTGTAAATAGTGGACAATTCTTGGCTACTCATTTCAACTAAATCCAAAGGTGATATAATCATGTTTTCCTAATTTTAAGACATTTCAAATGAAGTAGATAAAAATTAAAATTAAAATAGAAAATTAAAAAAATAAAAATTTTAAAAATTTTTAAAAAATTAAAAAAATAAAAAAATAAAAAAAATATGAAATAGAATGTAAAAATGTTGAAAAATTCAAATTCACAAGACATTCATTGCTTAGATTTGTTAGCTGGTTTCTATTCACCATGGTGAATAGATAGTGCACCACCATGGTGAATAAACAGTTCACAAATATAGAATTTACATAAATTCATCAATCAACATGACATAAACTAAACAATTGTGTCATTTATCTACACAAAAGTTTACCAATACAAATAGTTCACCACGTTGGTGAATTAGTGAACAGACACAATTCACCTTGGTGAATTGGTGAACAGACAATTCACCATGTTGAATAAACAGTTTACAAATATAGAATTTACATAAATTCATCAATCAACATATATAAACTAAACAACTGTGTCATTTATTGGTTCAATATGAGAAACTTGTTAAATGTGTAGGTGATAGTTTTCTTCTTCCTCTTCTATAAATTTTACTCATTTAAAACCACTTTTTTTTACTTGGAATTTCTATATTTTCAGAAAAATACAATTAGAATCCTTATGATTTTTTTGAATTTTGAAATTTCAATATTTTCTAATATACAATCATCCTGTGTTTTAGAATTACACTGATAAATTTGTATTTTCTGAAAATAAATTATTCTTCACGTTAATCACTATAATTTATTTTATTTTTGAAAATATAATCATTCTAATGCTTCAAAATAACATTGAAATTTCTATATTTTCCGACGTAATGATCTCAGGTTATGATTTTAGGCACACATTAAAATTTCTATTTACAGTTTACAGAAGTACAGTATCTTTTGATTATGTAGAATATGTTGTCTTTTGAAAATAATATTGGAAAAAAAATTAAGACAGAAAAATATTTCAATTTTCCCCCAAAAAAAAAGAAAATATGAAAAATTATATTTTTCATTATTCAAAAATCACTGACAACTACCTGTGTGGTAGTGTCTCGAAAATTTGACATCGATCATTAGGGACAAGATCTCGAGTAACCAGGACCTCCATAAAAGAAATGGTCTCCAAAGTTCTTCTGATACTGAGATCTTAGTAAACTATAGCAATTGCCATTGCTGAGACCGGCAATAGAAACATAGCCTGGCCTCTGAAAGGTAGGGCTATCTTCTCTTGTATTCAGTAGCAGATTATAGAACAATGCCGCTTTCGAATGCCTCTCACTTGCAAAGTGCCCGCTTCCCATTTGTGTCGTTGTGTGATGGTCGTCTGCCCTTGTGTTTATAATCTCTCCTCCCCACTGAACTCGGGCTGCAGACCTTGATAAGTGTGTGAAAATCTGGGCAGGCCAGTAACCTACAATCTCTCCCCCTAATTCCAACCACCAGTTTCCCTTTGCCTGAGATTTTGTCAGTCAAACAAAAGACCCAAGACAGCAATATATGACCTCAAAATGACACAATTGTATGTGTACCAGACTTTACATATTGATAGAACTCATCTAAGGATCGATTTAAATTTAAAGTCATACCTTGTATACAATAATCTGGATATCAAAACTTTGTGATCCATAATTTGATAACGGTGCCAAAACATCACCAGGTGTAACTTAGCGGCTAACTTGAACGAAGCCAGGACAATGCAGATTGTAGCATCCATTCTTATACCCATTAGACTGTCACCATAACGACAGTTTTGATTCAATTTACGTACATGATATGCAATGACGAAGGACCCATCAAACGTAATTATTAAACTAACCGTCCAAAAAATGAAAAATCTGGTCTGCAAGTCATTAAATAGGGGCGGATGAACCTGCAAAAAAATTATGTTATTCAAGAAATCGGTTACTATTTTAGACACATTTGATGTATGAATGAATAGGAGAGGAAATTTTTTTCAGAGACAGCAATTCGGTTTGATTATAGCTAGCAATATTGCTCACCAGCCATCCTACTTCTATTGTATTTACTTCTTCATACGGTCCAGCTACGAGCCAAGTTTGACCTAAACTTAGTTCTTTTGGTTCAACGTGAGGGTTCCACAAAGTAACAGCAAATTTAGTTCCGTAGTATGTGCCATACTCTACTCTAACCGTGGAGTACTTTCAAAAGAGAAAACCATTGTTAGAAATATATACTGCTATACATAGCCTGATAAGTAAGTAACAGAGAATATAAGATGTATATGGCCGCCGAGCACCTCATGCACAAACCCATCTACTGAATTAAATGAGACATCGTTGAAAGGTCCTCCACCCTTCATTTTCATTATAAGTTCTTCATCTACTTCATCTAGTCTTTTTATTGGGACTGTCCCTTCCAGACACTCTTCACTTTTTCACCTTTTTTGGTAGAACACAAGTGTTCCGGAGGCATTTGGTTCGTGCATTTGTGGAGGCACCATCTAATTAAAAAAAATCACACGTTTCTAATCAATCACGGACATGGACATATTGGGAAATAATCAAATTCGATCAACTCAGACGCAGATAGATGTATGTTCTAAGATTTAATGAATTATTACCTCAATCTTGTGATCTTTGAGAAGCGGATGATCAAATGCTGGCTGTTGATAGATGTCGATGCAGTCGATGACATCGTCTTCACTCTGCCGTATACTCATTTTCCGTAAAATGATAAATCAAGTACATAGGAAAATTTTAATTAGTTGATGTAAAAAATATTATAAATAGTAGAGGTTACATGTATAGTTTTGATGATCCCTTTGAGTTTGTTGGGTGACACCTTTTCTTCAATACTAAATGCAATAATGCTGCAGAAGCAAAGAAGGGTGCAGATTGCAACAACTGCATCAGCCATATTAGCAGTGAGTATGGAATTTGGGATGGAAGGAATAACTTTAAATTGGCTCTAGCTTGAGCATTTAAGAAATGAAAAATATTCACAGTTTCCTCTGAAACTTTTGTAGCTGTTAATACACTAATTTATGTAGTAATGAACATACCAGAGATTCAGAGAAGAATGCAGTTTCCTAGTGGATGGAGTTTTGACTTAAGAGATGTATAAGTTTAATTGCATTTATGTCAGAAATTAATTTAAATAATTCAAAAAGTACCTTTTTTTAACAAAAGAAAAATGTTTCCCGTTCAAGGTGATTTCTAAAAGAGATTTACTTTTTTAGTTTTCATTAATATGAATATAGTTGTGATTATAAAAAAAATTATTGTGGCATTCGGGAGGGTGGTAAGAAGTTTGCGAACGTTGGTAACATGTTATGTGTTTTATTTTTGGGTGGTAAGAGATCGCACATCCCTGCACGTTGGAGGTTGTTAGATAACACCTCAATCATCAGGCCAACACGACAAAACATGTTATGTAGTTTGGTGTTTGACTGTAGAAGTTGTTTATTGGGCGGGTGTGAGTTGTGTGAGGATAATTTATATTGGAGTTACTAAATTATGTTTGAGTCATAATTAATATTCTTATGAATAGAAAATAAATTAAGATAATTATATTAATAAATAAATTGTTAATAAGTAACACATAACTTAACAAAAATATTATTAAATTTAATAATCTTCCTTGATCGTATTTTGTATTTATAGCTATTACTTTATTGTTTATTTAGACTTCCAACAAAGACTAGATTTCTTAAATTGAGGCTCCTATTTGACACCATTTGCCAGTTTTGTTCAGCAGTGTCAGAAATTCAGGATAATTTATTCTTCCACTGTCAGGCTACAACTCAACTTTTCTCGGAAGCCTTGAAGCTTTGTCATTTTCTGTTATCATAACCTTCTCTTCTTGGAATGAGCTAATCTTATGTTCAAGTACTTACCAATTCCAGTCTTAAGTTACGAAACAAATAGCCTTCCTTTTTATTGCTAGCACTTGCTATCATATCTGGAGATTCAGGAATAAACTCATTTTCAAAAATGAGCCTTTCAGCAGAGCCAAGCTTTTACATGTGGTTAGGATGGAGTGCACAATGAAGCTATCTTACATTTCATCCATACATCTCAATAGTTTTAATCAAGATTGGGCAACTAGCAAAGATGCATCTCACCCATCTCTTAATTTAGCATAGTCTTTTATTTCTTTATATTCTTTTATCAGTTTTGTTCTGAGCCAATTTGCTCTCTCCTGTACATTCCTCCTTTCTTAATGCAAGCATGCCAAAAAAAACTATTACTTTATTGTTTATCCTTGAAAATAACAGCGAGAGTTTGAGGAGTCTTTAAAAATCAATATATATATATATATATATATATATATATATATATATATATATATATATAGGGGAGAGATCCAGTGTAAACATATGTTTCATTGTAAATAGTGGACAATTCTTGGCCACTCATTTCAACTTAATCCAAAGGTGATATAATCATTTTTTCCTAATTTTAAGACATTTCAAATGTAGTAGATAAGAATTAAAATAAAAATAAAAAATTTAAAAAATCAAAAATATTAAAAAAATTAAAAAAATTGAAAACAATCAATGAAAAAAATGAAATAGAATGTAAAAATGTTGAAAAATTCAAATTCACAAGACATTTGCCGCTTAGATTTGTTAGCTGGTTTATATTCACCATGATGATGGTGAATTTTTGGTTCACCATGGTAAATAGATAGTGCACCACCATGGTGAATAAACAGCTCACAAATATAGAATTTACATAAATTATTCATCAATCAACAGAATATAAACTAAACAACTGTGTCATTTATCTACACAAAAGTTTGCCAATACAAATAGTTCACCACGTTGGTGAACTAGCGAATAGACAGTTTACCTTGGTGAATTGGTGAAAAGACAATTCACCATGGTGAATAAACAGTTCACAAATATAGAATTTACATAAATTCATCAATCAACATAATATAAACTAAACAACTGTGTCATTTATCCACACAAAAGTTTACCAAAATACAAATAGTTCACCACCATGGTGAACTAGTGAACAGACAGTTCACCTTGGTGAATTGGTGAACAGACAATCCACCATGGTGAAGTTCAATGTTTTGATTGTTGAAACTTAGTGACTATTACACCTATACATGAATCAACTTGAGACACATAATTAAAATTGCTTGCTGGCACAGCAGTACTTAGAGTTACACCATGTATTTTGGCACTTGTAATCCGGCCACTGGCTTGCAAGTTTCTCCTTGCACTCGTCCATTTACTAATCCTGTTGCATAACTCAATTCATCTAGAACTCTCTGCAATGAGACGTCCAGATGTCCAGTTCAAAAAATGAGATCAACCGTTTACCAGCTGAATCAACACAAAAAATAAAAGAAAATTAGTTTGCCACAAAAGCTAAAAATATCTTCTAATTCCATGTAATTGTTAAACTAAAGCTAAATCATGTAACAAAGGGCAGTTTCACAAAAAGTTCTATATGAAATTGGGAGCACAAATAGATAAACAAAGAAGTAGGAAAAGGAACCTTAATCATCATGCGAGTACTCAAATTAAGACAAATATAGCCAACTAGCAAAAAGAGTAAAATTGGAAATAAACTTATTCAGAAAAGTAAATTTATAAATTACATTTTTTGAATTCAGAATTCAAAAAAACAAGGCATAGGAGCTTCAATTTCCAGGCAACTAACAATTGACTAGCCATAATCTGGTGCATGGCTTACTGGATTAAAATCCATTACTTAAATAGGTTATTATTGTTTTTAAGGACTTTTTTTGTTTTCAATAATTTATTAGGGATTAATATCCGGTGCAGCAATGGCAATGCTAGGAAAATCTGATTTTTTTTTTTAAAGGGGATCGATAGTGGTTCCCCACTTCCCCCCTTGGTGGTCAGGGGCCGCACACCCCCTCCACTTTGATAGTGTTACGCCCATACTCACTGCGGGACAGCTCACGCGCACCTCAAGCGTATCTAAGCGTAAATGCGGTACCAACAGGGTTTGAACCCAGGACCTTGAGGTTGTTAGAAGGAAAATCTGATTCAATACCAGATGGTTTTGGTGTAAAACAAGGTACTTTTGGGGGTAAAAGGACTGTTTTTAATTTTAATAAAATCATTCAGTTTGAAATAGATACAAGGCGAATGGTGATTGGCCGTTAAAAATCAAAACTACGTCATTTATGCTTGGCATGATAAGATTAGAATTCTTTATTAATTTTAAATTAAGGAAATTTTGAAAAAAGATGCTGTGGCCAAATTACCCTTTTTGAACCAACTAAATCAAGCCATTTAACCCGACCCGATCAAGAATAAAGCGCCACAAATGGAGATGACGATATCAAGAATAAATGATTTATTTTATAAAATATTATCTTTTCATATTTTTATATTTTTTCTAATTGTTATTATTTTAATTTTAAATCTATTCTACTTGAATAAAATTTAAAGATTCAAACTGGTGATTTTTATAAAAAAATAAAATCACAATTTGAACTGCGATTTTCGTAAGAAAAACTATTGTTTCTAACTACGTTTTTTGCATTTTAAATTATACATTGTAAAAAAAACTACAGTTCCAAACTGATATTTTTATGAAAGACAAAACCGCGGTTTGAAATTATGAATTTCTTAAAAAAAATGTGGTTTATAACTGCAGTTTCTTCAATTAGGATAGATTTGAAAATAAAAAGAATGATAGAATAGAATAGACAGTAAATTAAAACTAGAGTAAAGATAGTTGTTTTTATTTTTTAAATGTGATTCCACGCGAATTGATTTTGATTTTGGTTCTCAAAATTTGGTTTGTTCTGAATTAGTATGGCTAATTTATTGGTTCAATATGAGAAACTTGGTAAATGTGTAGGTGATAGTTTTCTTCTTCCTCTTCTATAAATTTTACTCATTTAAAACCACTTTTTTTGTCTTGAAATTTCTACATTTTCAGAAAAATACAATTAGAATCATTCTGATGTTAATCACTTTGAAATTTCTATATTTTCTAATATACAATCATCTACACTAATAAATTTGTATTTTCTGAAAATAAATTATTCTTGAAATTAATCACTAAGATTTTTTTTTTAAATTATAATCATTCTGATGCTTCGAAATAACATTGATATTTCCATATTTTCCGACCTAAATCTCAGGTTATGATTTTAGGACCACTTTAAATTTTCTATATATAGTTTTCAGAAATACAATATATATCTAGATTAAGTAGAATATGTTGTCTTTTGAAAATAATGTAGGAAAAAATTAAGACACAAAAATATTTCAATTTCCCCCCCAGAAAAAAAAAACAAAAAATTTATTTCTCATTATTCAAAAATCACTGACAACTACCTGTATGGTAGGGTAGTGTCTCCATAATTCGACATTGGATCATTAGGGACAAGAACTGGAGTAACCAGGACCTCCATAAAAGAAATGGTCTCCAAAGTTTTTCTGATACTGAGCTCTTAGTAAGCTATAGCAATTGCCATTGCTGACAGTGAAAGGAGAAACGTATCTTGGCCTCTGAAAGGTAGGGCTATCTTCTATTGTATTCAGTTGCAGATTATAGAACAGTGCCGCTTTCGAATACCTCTCACTTGCAAAGTGCCCGCTTCCCATTTGTGTCGTCGTGTGATGGCCGTTGGTCCTTGTGTTTACAATCTCTCCTCCCCACTGAACTCGGGTTGCAGACCTTGATAAGTGTGTGAAAATCTGGGCAGGCCAGTAACCTACAATCTCTCCCCCTAATTCCAACCACCAGTTTCCTTTTGCCTGAGATTTTGTCAGTCAAACAAAAGTCCCAAGTTAGCAATATATGACCTCAAAATGACACAATTATATGTGTACCAGATTTTATATTGACAAAACTCATCATCTAAGGATTGATCGGTTTAACTTTCTGCTAACCTTGTATACACTAATCTGGATATCATAACTTTGTGATCCATATTTTGATATCGGTGCAATAACATCACCAAGTATAACTTTGCTGCTAACTTAATTGAACGAAACCAGGACAAAGCAGATTGTAGCATCCATTCTTATACCCATTAGACTGTCACCATATCCACATTCAATATATATATATATGTACATGATATGCGCAATGACGAAGGACCCATCAAACATAATTATTAAACTAACCGTCCAAAATATGAAAAATCTGGTCTGCAAGTCGTTAAATAGGGACGGAAGAACCTGCAAAAAATTTATTTTATTCAAGAAGTCTTTGATGTATGAATGAATAGAGAGGAAATTTTTTCAGAGACAGCAATTCGGTTTGATTATAGCTAGCAATATTTGCTCACCAGCCATCCTACTTCTATTGTATTTACTTCTTCATTCAGTCCAGCACCGAGCCAAGCTTGACCTAGACTTAGTTCTTTTGGTTCAACGTGAGGGTTCCACAAAGTAACGGCAAATTTGGTTCCGTAGTATGTGCCATCCTCTACTCTAACCGTGGAGTACTTTCAAAAGAGAAAACCGTTGTTAGAAATTAAATATACTGCTATACATAGCCTGATAAGTAAGTGAAACAGAAAATATAACATGTATATGGCCGCCGAGCACCTCATGCACAAACGCATCTGCTGAATTAAATGAGACATTGTTGTTGAAAGGTCCTCCACGCTTCATTTTCATTATAAGTTCTTCATCTACTTCATCTAGTCTTTTTATTGGAACCGTCCCTTCCGGACACTCTCCCCTTTTTCGCCATTTTTGGTAGAACACCGGTGTTCGGGAGGCATTTGATTCGAGCATTTGTGGACGCACCATCTAATAAAAAAACCACACATTTTTAATCAATCACGTACATAGACATGGGGATCGGAAATAATCAAATTCAATCAACTCAGACGTAGATAGATGTATGTTCTAGATTTAATGAATTATTACCTCAATCTTGTGATCTTTGAGAAGCGGATGATCAAATGCTGGCTGTTGATAGATGTCGATGCAGTCGATGACATCGTCTTCACTCTGCCATACACTCATTTTCCGTAAAATGATAAATCAAGTACATATGGAAATTTTAGTTGATGTAAAAAAATATTATAAATAAATAATATAGGTTACATGTATAGATTTGATGATCCCTTTGAGTTTGTTGGGTGACACCTTTTCTTCAATGCTAAATGCAATAATGCTGCAGAAGCAAAGAAGGGTGCAGATTGCAAGAACTGCATCAGCCATATTAGCAGTGAGTATGGAATTTGGGATGGAAGGAATAACTTTAAATTGGCTCTAGCTTGAGCATTTAAGAAACGAAAAATATTCACAGTTTCCTCTGAAACTTTTGTAGCTGTTAATACACTAATTTATGTAGTAATGAACATACCAGAGATTCAGAGAAGAATGCAGTTTCCTAGTGGATGGAGTTTTGACTTAAGAGATATAAGTGTAATTGAATTTATGTCAGAAATTAATTTAAATAATTCGAAAAGTTACCTTTTTTATCGAAAAAAAATGCCACGCGAGTTCAAGGCGATTTCTAAAAGAGATTTACTTTTAGTTTTTATTAATACGAATATATTTGTGATTTAAAAAATAAAAAAAATTATTGTGGCATTCGGTAGGGTGGTATGAAGTTTGCGAATGTTGGTGACATAACATGTTGTGTGCTATATTTTTGGGTGGTCAGAGGCTGCACGTCCCTGCACGTTGGAGGTTGTTAGATAACACCGTGTTTGGCCGTAGAAGTTGTCTAATGGGTGGGTGTGAGTTGTGTGAGGGTGATTTATGTTTGAGTTACTAAATTATCTTTGAGTCATATATAATATTCTTATAAATAGGAAATAAATTAAGATAATTATATTAATAAATAAATTTTTAAGAAGTAACAATATAACACAACTAATGAAATATTGCAGCACATCTGATGAATGCAGTAGGTCAACTGATGAATACTCATCATCTATGCTGCTATATTCATCAGTTGTGCTTCTATATTCATTAACTGTGCTGCTATATTCATTAGTTATGATCTATAATCATAATTTAGTATTCTGTATTCATCAAATTAAACAAAAAAACATAATTAATATGTAAGCACAGCTGATGAATAAAAACCACAACTAATGAATATTGCAGCACATCTGATGAATATAGTAGGGTCAACTAGTGAATAGTCATCAACTGTGCTTCTATATTCATCGACTGTACTGCTATATTCATCAGTTGTGTTGCTATATTCATCAGTTGTGCTGCTATATTCATCAGTTGTATTGCTATATTCATAAGTTATTCTCTGGGCGAAATGCAACATAGGATTCTGTATTCATTAAATTAACCAAAAAAACATATAATTAATATGTAAGCAAATCTGATGAATATAAAAGCACAAATGATGAATACAACAGAGTCTACTGACGAATATTCATCAGCTATACTTCTATATTCATCGGTTGTGCTACTATATTTATCAATTTTGCTGCTATATTCATCAGTTGTTTCTGACTGAAATGCTACATACGAGGTTATTAATGTGCAACAAGTAAAATGACAAAGTTTTAAAACAAATTCAAAAAACGTTGCGAACGAGAGTAGGTACTCCCAGAGCACACAAGAATTTGCGTTTGTTTGCAGTAAAACTTGGCATTAAATTTTCTTGACTTACTGGATTAAACTAAATTTGCATGGCTTACTGGATTAAAATCCATTAATTAAATAGGTTATTATTGTTTTTAAGGATTTTTTTTGTTTTCAATAATTTATTAGGGATTAGTATCCGGTGCAACAATGCTAGGAAAATGTGATTAAATACCAGATGGTTTTGGTGTAAAACAAGGTAGTTTTGGGGGTAAAAAGACTGTTTTTGATTTTAATAAAAACATTCAGTTTGAAATAGACACATGACGAATGGTGATTGGCCGTTGAAAATCAAAACTACGTCATTTATGCTTGGCATGATGAGATTAGAATCCTTTATTAATTTTATATTAAAGAAATTTCTAAAAAAGATGTTGTGGCTAAATTACCCGTTTTGAACCAACTAAATCAATCCATTCGACCCGACCCGATCAAGAATAAAGCGTCACAAATGGAGATGACCATACCAAGAATAAATGATTTATTTTATAAAATATTATCTTTTCATATTTTTATATTTTTTCTAATTTTTATTATTTTCAATTTTATATCTATTCTACTTTAAAAATTAAAGTTCCAAACCGGTGATTTTTATAAAAAAATAAAATCACAATTTGAAGTGCGATTTTCGTAAGAAAGACTACAATTATAACTACGTTTTTTGCATTTTAAATTATACATTGTAAAAAAAACGCAGTTTCAAACCGCTATTTTTATGAAGGACAAAACCGCGGTTTGAAATTGTGAATTTCTTAAAGAAAACCGTGGTTTACAACTGCAGTTTCCTCAAATTTGGTAGATTTGAAAATAAAAAGAATAGTAGAATAAAATATACAGTAAAAACCAGAATAAAAATAGTTAGTTTTATTTTTAAAATGTGATTCCGCGCGAATTGATTTTGTTTTTAGTTCTCAAAGTTTGGTTTGTTCTGAATTGGTATGGTTAATTTATTGGTTCAATATGAGAAACTTGGTAAATGTGTAGGTGATAGTTTTCTTCTTCCTCGATCTTCTATTAATTTTACTCATTTAAAACCACTTTTTTTGTCTTCAAATTTCTACATTTTCAGAAAAATACAATTAGAATCATTCTGATGTTTCTGAATCACTTTGAAATTTCTATATTTTCTAATATACAATCATCTACACTGATAAATTCGTATTTTCTGAAAATAAATTATTCTTCAAATTAATCACTAACATTTTTTTTTTGAAAATATAATCATTCTGATTCTTCGAAATAACATTGAAATTCTCATATTTTCCGACCTAGTTATCATGATTTTAGGACCACTTTAAAATTTCTATATATAGTTTTCAGAAATACAATATATATCTTGATTAAGTAGAATATGTTGTCTTTTGAAAATAATATAGGAAAAATATGAAGACACGAAAATATTTCAGTTTTCCAATTTTTCATAATTCAAAAATCACGGACAACTAACTGTATGGTAGCAGTGTCTTGATAATTTGACATTCGATCATTAGGGACAAGATCTCGAGTAACCAGGACCTCCATAAAAGAAATGGTCTCCAAAGTTCTTCTGATACTGAGCTCTTAGTAAGCTATAGCAATTGCCATTGCTGACAGATAAAGGAAAAACATATCTTGGCCTCTGAAAGGTAGGGCTATCTTCTATTGTATTCAGTTGCAGATTATAGAACAATGCCGCTTTCGAATACCTCTCACTTGCAAAGTGCCCGCTTCCCATTTGTGTCGTCGTGTGATGGCCGTTGGTCCTTGTGTTTACAATCTCTCCTCCCCACTGAACTTGGTTCGCAGACCCAGATAAGTGTGTGAAAATCTTGGCAGGCCAGTAACCTACAACCTCTCCCCCTAATTCTAACCACCAGTTTCCTTTTGCCTGAGATTTTGTTGTCAGTCAAATAAAAGTCACAAGTCAGCAATATATGACCTAAAAATGACACAATTGTTTGTGTACCAGACTTTACATATTGATAGAACTCATCTAAGGATCGTCGGTTTAAGTTTCTGCTAACCTTGTATACACTAATCTGGATATCATAACTTTTTGATCCATATTTAGATAACGGTGCCAAAACATCCCCGGGTATAACTTTGCGGCTAACTTGAACGAAGCCAGGACAAAGCAGATTGTAGCATCCATTCTTATACCCATTAGACTGTCACCATATCGACAGTTTCGATTCAATGTACATGATATGCAATGACGAAGGACCCATCAAACATAATTATTAAACTAACCGTCCAAAAAATGAAAAATCTGGTATTCAAGTCCTTAAATAGGGGCGGAAGAACCTGCAAAAAATTTATATTATTCAAGAAATCGGCAATTCTTTTAGACACATTTGATGTATGAATGAATAGAGAGGAAATTTTTTTCAGAGACAGCAATTTGGTTTGATTATATATAGCTAGCAATTGCTCACCAGCCATCCTACTTCTATTGTATTTATTTCTTCATTCGGTCCAGCTACGAGCCAAGTTTGACCTAAACTTAGTTCTTTTGGTTCAACGTGAGGGTTCCACAAAGTAACGGCAAATTTAGTTCCATAGTATGTGCCATCTTCTGCTCTAACCGTGGAGTACTTTCACACAAGAAAACTATTGTTAGAAATACTGCGATCGATGGCCTGATAAATAAGTAACAGAAAAATTAAGATGTAAATGGCCGCCGAGCACCTCATGCACAAACCCGTCCACTGAATTAAATGAGACATTGTTGAAAGGTCCTCCACGCTTCATTTTCATTATAAGTTCTTCATCTACTTCATCTAGTCTTTTTATTGGGACTGTCCCTTCCGGACACTCTTCACTTTTTCGCCATTTTTGGTAGAACACAGGCATTCCGGAGGCATTTGGTTCGAGCATTTGTGGAGGCACCATCTAATAAAAAAAATCACACGTTTCTAATCAATCACGGACATAGACATATTGGGAAATCATCAAATTCGATCAACTCAGACGTAGATAGATGTATGTTCTAAGATTTAATGAATTATTACCTCAATCTTGTGATCTTTGAGAAGCGGATGATCAAATGCTGGCTGTTGATAGATGTCGATGCAGTCGATGACATCGTCTTCACTCTGCCATATACTCATTTTCCGTAAAATGATAAATCAAGTACATAGGGAAATTTTAGTTGGGGTAAAAAAATATTATAAATAATAGAGGTTACATATATAGTTTTGATGATCCCTTTGAGTTTGTTGGGTGACACCTTTTCTTCAATACTAAATGCAATGCTGCAGAAGCAAAGAAGGGTGCATATTGCAACAACTGCATCAGCCATATTAGCAGTGAGTATGGAATTTGGGATGAAAGGAACAACTTTAAATTGGCTCTAGCTTGAGCATTTAAGAAACGAAAAATATTCACCGTTTCCTCTGAAATTTTAGGAGCTGTTAATACACTAATTTATGTAGTATTGAACATACCAGAGATTCAGGGAAGAATGCAGTTTCTAGTGGATGGAGTTTGACTTCAGAGAAATAAGTGTAATTGAATTTATGTCAGACATTAATTTAAATAATTTGAAAAGTTACCTTTTTTATCAAAAGAAAAATGCCACGCGAATGTCCCGTTCAAGATGATTTCTAAAAGGGATTTACTTTTAGTTTTTATTGATACGAATATATTTGTGATTATAAAAAATAAAAAAAATCTATTGTGGCATTCGGGAGGGTGGTATGAAGTTTGCGAATGTTGGTGACATAACATGTTATGTGTTTTATTTTTTGGTGGTCAGATGCCGCACATCCCTACATGTTGAAAGTTGTTAGATAATACCACAATCATCAGGCCAACACGAGGCCAACACGACAAAACATGTTACGTAATGGTGTTTGGCTGTAGAAGTTGTCTAACGGGTGGGTGTGAGTTGTGTGAGGGTAATTTATGCTGGAGTTACTAAATTATCCTTGAGTCACATATAATATTCTTACAAGTAGAAAATAAATTAAGATAATTATATTAATAAATAAATTTTTAATAAGTAACACTACAACTTAACAAAAATATTAATAATCTTCCTTCATCATATTTTGTATTTATAACTATTACTTTATTGTTTATCCTTGAAAGTAACCGCGAGTGTTTGCGGAGTCTTTATAACTCGAATTAATTAAATGTTACAATAAGAGGAGGTGATACAAAATTTCATTATTACATACCAGCGCAATCTGATCATTAAGTCAACAATTTGTTGGTATCACACATGAATACGAATATGTTGGAGGTAAGCGAGGGGTGGTCGACAATGAGTATGACTCCCCGCTATCAAGATAGAAAGATGTGCGAGAGTTGGTCCGCAGCAAATCTAACTCCACTATTAAGATGTAGGGAGAGGAATCTATGACCCCTAGCCATCTAAAAACAAAAAGGAGGAAATGATCTATATACAATAAGTAACTCGCTAAAAGAGTTACAAATTGGACTGAGTTTTGAAGTTGCTCGATGATCTTGTCATAGTAATCATTGGTTCTTTCTTTGAAAATAAGAGAATATTAAAAACTTAGCAACAATTTTAGAAGAACAGGTTATACATCATGTATGAAAATTGATTGAAGCACCCAGTGACAATTAGAATTGGCAGTGCACCACTCTGCAGTTAACATTTTATCATCCACGGCAACTAACATGAGTACGTGATATAGGCATGGTCCTAAGGTGAAAACGTCCCTCTAAATTGCATGTGGTCCTTAGAAGGATCGGATGAGATAAAATGTTCTGTTCGCCGGATCATGTGGAAGTACGTACATTGGCATCATCATAATCGTTTTTAGTGTTAGATGAACCACTTGGTGGAATGAGATGACATTGTGTGAGGGTTTTACCCATCTAACTTTCTATAATCATGTGCTTGCTTTCAGTTTATAAAAGAGAAGACTCTATTGGAATTGATGAAGATGAGGTAGAAATTTTTTGGGACTTCTTATTCCCAGCACTGTCATCTTTACTTTCAATAGACAAGCTAGATGCATTTTTTTTCCCATACACCTCAATGCCTCAATAAGTGCCATAGCAACGAAAACCCAAAAAAGCTAGATTCATATGAAACGGCTGAATAATAGATAAATCTGGAACCCTAAATACTAAATAAATATAAAATTTAAAATTATCTTACCTTAAAGAGAAATGTATCTACAAACCTAGTGATGTTTGATCTGATGAGAAAAACATGGAGAGAAGCAGATCAGTTTCCCCTTTTTTGAATTTTGGGTGAGATGAAGAGATGAGTTGGGGGCACAAAAGTGTTCCCTATGCACCCCAAATATGCTTATGTATGACCAGATATTGATTTCTTTCTTTTACGGAAAAAATTAGGGGACTATCTGATGGAGCTCACCCTCTAAGAATTAAACTCACTCAGTTCATCATGGATCGAGTCGTATATATCCTCTTTTCAACGAGAATAACGACTGTATATGGTCGTTGATAAATTATTTCACTGATAAATGCAGCCCTCACCGATATAAATCTTTTATCCGTTAATAATTACCAGTTTCTAGCGCCACCATGTGCCCTATATATGCTGTTCTTACCCAAAGTGTGAAATTGTGATTCTTCTCAGCGGCATGCCTTTAACCTTGGATGCTTCTTTTGCTCCTTGTCAGTGAGCATTTAAGCATTTTAGTTTTCCAACCTATCAACTGCGAAGCCAATCGGATGACTAGAGATTAACCAACGTCTCATAATTAAAAGTAGGCATCCTCAATGGATGGACGATAGCGTTGTAATAAGACTGTATTAGAGCAATAATAAACATTTTTCAGAGATTTAAGAGTGTCAATATAATACAAAGTGTACATAGCAAGTTTCCACAATGTTCTAACATCCTAAACATTAATTGTTTTACTGGGAACTCGACTCTTTCAATCCTTGCTATATCACAATGTATGTTTCTATACAAGCAATGCCTTTATTAACATTATACAATGTAACTTCAAAGTCGTTGAGGAGGAACATGACTTCGCCATGGCACCAATGATGCTTTCAATTATCATCAGTCTGCAGATTTGAGAAACGACTGAGATTTCATTGCCATTAGGGCTGCCATTTGCAGATTCGGAACCTTTGCACTCTCAGCTTCTCAATCCCAGCATCATTCCAGAGAGAAGGTCCTCTTATCACGTCCTACAGTTAAAACAGTCATCAAGCGCCCGACAATGAAAAATTCATGGATTGAAAACCATAATAAAGAGCCCACTTTAAACTGCTTAAATGAATTATGATAGATTTATACCTTCACTTTCTCAGATAATTTATTGATTCGATAAAAAGTGATACTAAATGATCTGCCACCTTCATCAGCATCATCATCGCAGCCAGATTGCTTGGTGCGAGTCTCGCCGATAGTTTCCATGGCTTTTTTGTGGCGGCCACCAGAAGGTGAGTGACGAGAAAATGAGATGTACAGAGTTAGGGTTTGATGTTAAAGCATTTATACTATTGTTTCTGATGTTGGAAATTACCTTTTCACCCTCAGGATTTTAACGTGAAAGCTTGGACAGCCCAAATCAAATCTGAACCAACCCCCGTGAAACGGCCAAACCTAGCTACACCCCCACCTTCGCCAGGAGACTTCCACTAATCTGCTACATGCGCTTTCAGTTGAGGTGATTTTTTTTGTTCCAAGACACCTCCAGGGCAATGCTTGTAAGAGCATGATTCGTGCCGATTTGGACTCCTATTTTTCGTAGGAAGAAAGATATTATCACTAATTTTCAATAATATGTATCCGATAAATTTAACTGTGGACGCCATATCTAAAAAAACAATTTTCATGTAATGATGATTTAAGTCATCGGCTCATACATCTCTTTCCTCATTCAAGAATTTGAAGTTATTAAATAAAAGTTTTTTGTTTAATATTTAGGAAAAGAAGATGGATTACGAAGATAGGGAGGAAAATACAGACCACTTGTTCATAGTATTTAATTTTGATTAGAGATGATATTTATATTATAAAGCTGTGAAAAATAAACATAAACATTTTATAGATTGATTCTGATTTGACAGTGAGTGTCATTGATGATGATAAAAAATAATAATTTTTTCTACACTCTCAATTAGACTGTTGAAATAATGTACATTTGGTTTGGGCTCTAGTCTTGGGTTATTAATAATTAGGTTTGTGAGGAGTTGATAAATTGGAATTGTAGTATAAGTTGTATTTGGATTTCCAGTAGGCCGAAGATGAGACAGAAAATTTTAAAATAGTTGAGAAGATGGTATGTGATAGTTGAAGGTTGTTGAAAATGGCTAGACGCTTCCATGCATAGTATAAATAGGAGATGTCTTATAACTTGTAAACCATCTCATTCTCAAATACAATTTTCTCTTCTAAAATTCTCTCTTACGAATTCAATTATTTCTTCCAATAAAGTGGTATCCAAGCCACAAGATCATTTCAGAAATGGCGAGCCGAGATAAATGGTTCTCTTTAAAGTTCCGGCACTAAACAAGTCCAACTGTGATAATTTGAGCATCAAGATGAATGTGCTACTAGGAGCCCAAAACGTGTGAGATATCATGGAGGATGCTGGCTTTGTTGAGTATGAAGGAGACGTTTTAACGCAAGATCAAAAATGGGCATTAAATGAGAGTAGAAGGAGGGACAAGCTTTAAGAAGCTCTATTTTTTATTTTTCAAGTGGCCGATAAAGAAAGCTTTGAGAAGATATCAAACGCGAAGAGAACCAACAAAGCGTGAGAGAAATTTCATGTTTGTAACATGGGGTCCGAACAAGTAATAAAATTCGTAAACAAATTTATAGTCATCAATATGACTTCTTGTGCATGGAAGAGGCTGAATTAATTTTGGACTATTTTTCAAGAGTCATATGCATTGTTAATCAATTAAAAAGAGTTGGAAAAGAGATAAAAGAGGTGAAAGTGATTAATATAGAAAATTCTTTGTAATTTGAGCTCCAAGTTTGAGTATATAATTACCACCATAGAGTAGACTATAAACCTAAAAGTCATGATGATCAAGTAATTGATGGGATCACTATAAATAAATGGAGAGAAGAAGAAGTGGAACCAAAATAAAAAGGAGGTTTTAGAAAAATTTCTACAATTCAATCTGGAAGATAAAATTCAAGAGAAGAGGTCAAAGAGGATGAGGATGTGGCCAATGATGTGAATATATGGACATTGAGCTCTAGAAAGAGGTGGCCTTAACCACAATAACAATGGAGGAGGTTTCAACGGTGAAGATCGAAGAGATTTATTCAATAACAGACGAGGTCGAGGGAATTCATGGTCAAGGTACGACAAATTTAACATTTATTGCCACAATTGTCAAAAGTTTGATCATTATGCATCATCAGAATGTAGATTTAAAAGAATCGAAGAGAAAGTGAACTTTGTGGAAGATAAAAATGGAGGAGAAAAAATTTTATTATTAGCCCGATGCCAAAAATGAAGGGAAAAACAATAATTGTACCTTGACACCGGCACAAATAACAATATGTGTGGAGATAAGAGACTATTTATGGAGATAGACGATGTCACTGGTAAGAGTGTTTCATTTGGAGATGAATCGAAGATTTCGGTAAAAGGAAGAGATAAAATTCACATCTGTTTAAAGAACGGTGATCATCAATTCATCTCATATTTCTATTATGTACCCAACATGAAGACCAACATTCTTAGTGTCGGATAGCTATTGGAGAAAGGGTATAACATCCACATGAAAGATAAGATGGAGAAAGCAACCTGATTGTGAAGATCCCAATGTCCAAAAATTGGATGTTCTTGCTAAATATACAAACTGACGTGGCGAAGTGTCTCAGTGCTTACTATGGAGAATCATCTTGGCTATGTCATCTGCGGATTGGGCATCTCAACTTTGAAAATCTTGAATTCTTATCGAAAAAAAGAGATGGTGAAAGACCTTCCACGCATCCACAACTCCAACCAATTGTGTGAGAGATGCCTATTCAAAAAATAATTTTGTAGAAGCTTTCTAAAGTAGTCAACACTACTACAGATTTGAGCTATTACCACGCTTCCAATTACCACGCTTTTTCTTTTTACCACTCTTATTATTATGACCGTGATAATTAATTAAATATAGCGTGGTAATTGGTGCGTATGCAATTGGCGTATACCTATTACCACGCTTTTTATAATTAAGCGTGGTAATAGGTTATGCTAACAGACGGCATCGTTTCTTCAATAGTCTATAACCACGTTTGGGGTTTTAAAAGCGTGGTTATAAGCGACGATTAAAACGGTCACCGTTTTGAACATGAGCAATTACCACGCTTCTTTGTCCATCTTCGCGTTTATCTTCTCAAAGCTTTATTCATCCATCTATCGCTTTTAGAAAATAAGAAAGAGAGAGCTTTTTTGTCCCTCCTTCTTGACTCATTCAACCCTTCCTTTTGAGCTTGTGTTAGAATCTCTCCTTCAAACTTAATAAAGCTATCCTCTACGATATCCGACACATTTGTTGATCAGTTCCTAATAATATCATCTTGATGCTCTAATTAGCGTAGTTAGACTTGCTCAAAGCCGGAACTTGCAAGGGGATCATTTCTCCACTCGCGATTTTTGAAATGAATTTGTGGTTTGATCGGAAACCACTTTGTTGGAAGAGATAATTTGGGTAAGAAACGGATAAATTTGCTGGGCTGCAATTTAAAATCTGTTTTTACTAGGAAAAGTAAGGTGAATTGTTTTAATAGTTAAAAGTCACTCATGCTCTGGCTGAGCATTTGAACAATAACTTAAGTATACCTGAGAAAGTTTATGCCATTTCATTTCTAAATTATTTACAGTCTTTTATTATTCAGTGATCGAAAATACAAGGGTCATGATTTGTGATTGCATACGGAAATTTGACCAGTAAATAATATATACAAACATGCATGCATCCACATACAATACACCCCTCTCACCCACCTAACACAGATCATTCATTTATTCCGGTATTCATTCATTGCTACTACAAGTATACTCCCTCCGTCCTCTATTACATGTCGTTTACAGTTAATTTGAGTAGATTAAGGTGAAGTTAATGTTAGCGGTTGAACAAATTTAATGAATGAGTGGTTAATGTTTTTATAAAAAAATCCGCGCAAAAAGTAAAATTAGTAGGTGATTACTGGTGGAGAATGTATTTTTTATTGAATATGATAATGAAGTGATTAATGTTTGACATTTTAAGGTAGTTGTGGACATTAAATACGCAAAAAAAGTGACAAGTAAAAGTGGACAAAAAAATTCGGTTAAGTGACATGTAAAAGAGGACAGAGGGAGTATGATTTGGGATCAGGCACAGATCAACCAACAGATTCTTGATAGGACCATATGTTTTGTTAAAATGAATATATAAGGATCAGTATTACTAAGAGCAGCACTACTGATGTGTAAATTTGAGTATATGAGTTTCATTTGTTTGGTGCAATAAGTATTAATGGCTTCCAGTAATTCTATGATTCTATCTATCTGGGGTGAAAGGTTTTGCAACTCAGCAGGATACACATTGCCTCATGTATTGTTTATTGAATTCTCAGTTAATATTTTTCGTGTTGTTTGGGGGAGAATTTCAGGAATTGTTTCGAAGGGCTAGATTTTATAGGTTTAGTATTTTGTTTGTGCATGTTTATTGAGTATTTAGTTGCAATAAGAAAATTAATATTTAATTGGATGATTATATTATATATATATATATATATATTTCACAAATAAAAAAACTTAACTCTAAATTTAAAAAATACCATAACACTGATGACCCCCCTAATTAAATTCCAATATTTGATTACACTAATGGATAATTGTGCCTTCCTGACCATGAATGTGAAGCATAGAGAAAGCTCAACTTCAATATACTTTCTTCGTCCTCTAATACATGTCGTTTAAAGTTACTTTTAGTAGATTAAGATAAAATAAATGCTAATGGTTGAACAAATTTAATGAGTGGATAGTTGGTGTTTTTTTAAAAAAATTCGTGTAAAAAGTAAAATTGGTAGATTATTAGTGGTGATGAATGATTTTTTATGAATTATGATAAAGAAGTGATTAATGTTTGACGTTTTAAGTTAGTTGTTGATATTAAATACGCATTAAAAATTGTTAAATGATAAATTCAATTAAGTGACATATAAAAGAGTATAGAGGGAGTATATCTCCACACACAGACACAATCATGTAAATCAGTTATCAAACACCCATGACCCCTTCTTATATTACAAATAAAATTAAATAAAAAACTTTATCACACACTCGGTCAAACTTATTGATGCCGCAAGCGACGGTTTGTTAACGAATAAAGAACTGGGGCATAAAAAGTGCGGTGCCAGGTGCCGTTAAAATTATTAGTATTTTATTTAAAAAATTTATTCTCGTTGCTAAAGCCGTAGGACCGTGTTAATAACTCGCATTTGCCAAATCAATCATTCAAAAGAAAAACGAGAGAGAAAATAGAAAAAATACTTATTTGATTTGATGTGGATGAAAATTTATTTAGAAATATATAATATTTTTTTCATCATAATTTTTTCAACAATGAGAATAATTTGAATC
Source organism: Kalanchoe fedtschenkoi (assembly GCA_002312845.1). Taxonomy (NCBI): domain Eukaryota; kingdom Viridiplantae; phylum Streptophyta; class Magnoliopsida; order Saxifragales; family Crassulaceae; genus Kalanchoe; species Kalanchoe fedtschenkoi. The sequence goes on from NQLW01000098.1 coordinate 1,051,585, forward strand.
ATAATTGAGAAAATTGTTATAATTAAGGATCCATTTAGTACTTTTCTCTTATTAATGAGGAGAGGGGTATTTAAGATATTACACAAATATAAAATTAAAATTTTAAATTATTTCATGATGACTAATTTGCTCTTCATTTTTTTTATTTTATTTTATTATATTGTAATGATTAATACATCCTTATAGTATTAACATAGACAATATAAGCATCATGAATATTTTAATAATTTTTTATGCACAAGTAGAAACTTTTTCTGCTACATAAAGAAAGATATATATTTTTTATTTTTTTAGACGCTACTCGTTATAATGTGACATATATAATATGAATTACGTAAGAAATCAGATAAAAAGATGTCATTTTACTTTTGTATAGGCCTTTATGGTACTTTGGATATAATCATAAATATTCTAAAACCCAAAAAATCTAATCCTTAAACACTGAAAACTCTAAAACCCTAAATCTATAGCACCGTAAAAACCGTTAACCTAAAAAAACAAAAACAAAATGATGTTTTTAGCGCGTCTCTGACCTAATTCATATAAAATATCACAACTTATCTGTTATTTCCTATTTTTTATAATAACTTATTTTTTTTATAAAAAATAAACATGATTGATGAAGAACTTAATTTTAACTCCTACCATTTTAACCAACAAGATGTTGGTCTAGTAGTATTGAGTGTTGTCTAACAATTCGAAGGTCTGGAGGTGTGCATGAACTGACCCGCAGTGAGTGTGAGCGTACACTATTAAAGTGGAGGTGGTGTGCAGCCCCTGGCTGGAAAGTGGATAACCACTGTTGATCCTTTTTTTAAAAAAAAAAAAAAACTCCTACCATTTTGCCTCTCACTTTATTCTTTCATTTTCCTTAAACCAAACAGACCCCAATAATTGCCAAATTTATAAGCTGTGTCTAATCCATGACTTCCCAATTCGAATATAGTTGAACCGATTTCTCTTAGTCAAAACAATCCACAATTTTTCCAACTGTAACAGTTTCCGGTAGGTCCGCCAACCCAACCATAACATCCACTACCACTTCATCCTCTTAATCACAAACTTTAATCTAATATAAGAACAAATTAAACAAACAATTACTAGTGCCTCTTTCTAATTTAACTATTATTTAAATTACATACATTAAATTTTTAAATATAAATTATTAAAATATAATTATTAAAAAATATGATACAAATTATTATCGAAATAGAATACGATATGAACTTATCAATACTTATTTTCATAGTATTTCACTTAAAATGAAAATAATTAAACTAGCTAATCAAGAGAGACACAGTAGATTCAAACTAAAAAAAACCACCTAATCGTTAATACGTAATTCATTAATATACTTAAATTAAGAATAGTTTAGATAAAAATAAAATTTAAAGATAATAATTCTATTTCTCTATTCAAAATTCATTATTGTAACATGTATTATAATGAATTATGAAGACCGCAAAATTAAATACAATCAATTTAAAACTTCGCAATAATTAAATACAGTTAATGGATCATGAACAGTGAAAAAATAATTAAATAAATGATTACAGAAAATGTTTAATCTTTAATTTTCATTCTTGCCATATTCATATAAAATCAACTTCCATTTAAACTTATGCATCTTGAATTAATTAATTGTCATAAGTTTAGTTTTATTTTTTTATTTTTGAAAAAGTGATAATTACTTGTTCGTCACCAACAGTGTTAAGCTGAAACTGAATCCTACTTGGAAAAAATGAAAAATTAAAATCGGCTTTTCGATTCGAAACCCTAGGCGATCGAAAATGGCGTCGCCATTGCCGCAACCTGCAAATCGGGGGTCTCTGAAGAATGTAGTATAGCTCCGTTCCGTCAGTTTCAGCAATGGGGAAGGCGGAGGACGGCCAGCATCTGCCTTCGAGCAGTGCCGCTACCGGCACTGGTGATGAGTTGGAGAATGAGCATGCGAATCGTTGCAGTGGGGTTAGCACGTTTGTCAGGTTGAAGTGTGCGTTCGTGGTGATTCTCAGTTTAGGATTGCTGCTTTCTGCCGTGTTTTGGCTGCCTCCGTTTCTCCATTACGGAGATCAGCAGGAGGATCTGGATCTGAATTCGCAGTTTCGAGGTAAATGTGAAATTGGAATTCGGTTTGTTTGGTTGGTTGTTGGTTGGGTTTGTGCATTGAGTTCGTCCACATTGATGTGTTCAGAGTTGAGTCAGATCTGCCATGGACTTCTGGTGAGTTGGTGGTTTTTGTCTGTGGGATCATGGTTTAAAAAAGGTTTTTGTTTAGGCTATTGAAATTTGATGGATTTGAAAAGCCTGGGTTTAGTTTGTTTCTAGATTTTGGAATGCGGCTATTAGGAGACTGGTCTGTTCCGTAATAGGATTGAGATTGCCACTCTATTGTCTGGATATTTCTATTTATAGTGCATAGATTTTGGAATGGATTTAGTGCATACATAGGCTAAGCGAAGACTTAGAAACACCTGTTGGATTCTGATGGATAGAAAACCAGAAATTCTATTTCGAGATATGAATACCTTGGCCTTAGATAGTGACTGATGAATCAAGGATCACTCATCAAATCTTCTCATGCTGTCAATATGATGCCATAGTCGGTTTTTTTGCCAAGTATATACCATATTCAGAAGCCCGTTTGACTACTCAAAACTAAAAGACAACAGTTGCATGCATCATTCAGTCATCTATCGTTCTTTGATGTCCCAGGTCATGATATTGTTGCGAGATTTAAAGTGAAGAAGCCTTTTTCATCATTAGAAGGGAACATCCCACAGCTTGAGGAAGATATTCTAGCTGAGATTGACTATTCTTACATTAAGGTATAATGGCACGAGTGTGCATTTAATTTTTGGTTGATCTTAATCAGGTGATCACTATATGTTATATAATGTCTATCTTTTCGTTTAGGTGGTTATCTTGGCTTTGGATTATTCTGCTGGAACAAATATAACAGAAGTTGTGTTCGCAGTGGATCCTGTCACAAAAGATACAAAATTATCTTCAACTACTTTGAGTTTAATACGGGATTCATTTGTGTACATGGTTATAGAACCATCATATCTACGGTTGACTGCTTCTTTGTTTGGGAATCCTTATGCATTTGAGGTGCTAAAGTTTCCGGAAGGGATCACTGTGATTCCTTCCAAAGGAGTATATCTGCTACAAAAGGTGCAGATATATTTCAATTTTACTTTGAACTTCTCAATTTCTCAGATACAAGACAATTTTGATGATCTCACAACTCAGCTTAAGTCAGGTCTTCATCTGAGCCCATACGAGGTGAGTATTTTTAATTTTTGGATTGCACTAACTTATGCTTAAACTGCACAAGTAATTACCTGATTAAACCTGCAGGGATATTCTTCTTCTTAATTCTCAATCTGGATAATATAATTTTTAATTACACTTTTCTCCATCCTTTGTCCTGCTGATTAGTGACGGGAAGTATTTGCAGTCTTACTCGAAAGTGGTATTATAGTAGTCTTGTGTAGCATCTTTATCTTTTAAAGTGACTGACAGTAATTTAGATTGGTCATATATGAAGTGCTCTGAAACTGGAAATATATAAATGATAATGTTGCAAATGTACGTGAGCAACAATAATTTGCACAGTGTAATATTTATAATATATAAAAAAAATGAAGCATGTAGAAGTTATCAATTTACTCACGATGAACAGGACAGAGGGTAGTGTTGGGTTCTATGTAGCTATGTTGCACAAAAGCCCCTGGGCACTGATGTTTCCGTTTCCGAAACACAACTTCAGGAACTCGGGGACACACTAGTGGCTAAATTAAATAAAATTTTAATTTAAGCTCTCCAGTAATCAAATTTTTAGTAGAAATTGCATTAGGAACAATGTTTTAGCTGAAATATGTATTTTTAGTTGTAAGTATGAGTTGAAAGGTTGGAAACTTTTGTGGCATGTCCGTTTCCTATTATATGGCAACTTAACGATTCCTTGTTTCCGAATCCATTTTGCATTGCCGTCACCGAACCTGTGCAACCTAGCTCTATAGTTGATTGGAGTTTTATAGCTTGCTTATTGTATTTGAATAAATGGATGGAGGCATTTCGATGCCAAAGTTTTTTTTTTGCATAGAGTTCTCTTAGCTTGTTCAGTTGTCAATTGATGATGAAATTTCCTTTCGAGGTCCCGGCAATTGTTTCTTCCATTCGTAACTAATATGGGTCAGGGGCACCATTCAGTTGTATATTCCAGCTTCCCTGATGGTAACTTAATGGTTTTATTTTCCTTCTCAAATGCAGAATCTGTACATCCGCTTGACAAATTATCAGGGTTCAACAATATCTCCACCCACTACTGTTCAGACATCTGTCGTTATGGCAGTTGGGTATAACCCTTCAATGCCTAGGTTAAAGCAGTTGGCTCAGACTATCACAGGTTCTCATTCAAAAAATCTCGGCTTGAACAATACAGTTTTCGGAAAAGTTAAACAAGTTCGACTCTCTTCAATTTTGCAACACTCGCTCCATGGCGGGGATGGCAGTCCATCTCCTTCTCCTGCCCCTATTCCTCAGCCTCGCCGACACTCTCACTACCAAAATCAGCATCAACATCAGCATCACTCTGATCTTGCTCCTAGTCCTGCAGTACATGGAATCGGACCATCCAAACAAAGAGGCACATCTGCTCCTCACATTGGTGGTTCTCCTGCACCATCTCCTGCACCAGCAATCCATAAAGTGAAGCCTCCTAGTTGTGAGGGTGGCAACAAACAGTTACCAAAAGCAAAAAATTCTCATATAACACCTATTGCAGCACCAACTATGTCTCCCCAAATTCCCTTGGCTCCACGGCACCATCGTAAGGATCCGCCTCGATATGTATCAAAACCGGTTCCAGTATCAAGTCCTCTGCCATCCGTTGTCTTTCCCAGTGTCCACCCTCCATCAGAGGGAGAGAGAATGCCTCCTCATACAGCACCATCCCTTCCCCATTCTGGAACATGTGAGTAAATGTATCTTTTTCTTTTCTCGTTTATTTTTATTTTTGATTCTTTCGGTAGGTGCTTTCAACCAGTGATTGGTGCTCAACCTTATTTCTACCTTTCATTCCAATTTTTTTTTTCAGTTAGATCATTTTAGTCTTTACTCTTTACTACCATCTGTGTGAATACTGATGCAGTGCACTCTCATTGTTGCAGCTTCCAGATGCCTCTTTCCTCTATTCATGCTCCTTGTTTTGGTGCTGCATCTATGACAAAGGAGAAGGCAAATGCCTTACAACCCCAGTCCAGTTCCTCGACTAAGTTACAAGAGGACTGCATCATTAATGTTTCACTCTATTAAGGTAGTCTACAGCAAGAGAGAGCTGCACAACAAAATCATGTGCCTCTCAGCCGGTCTTAGTGGTTGCTTATTTCTGCACTTTCCACGGTGTATATATGTGATTTCTATTCAGCTGGTTGATGCATTTCCGGGTCAAAGTCAGAGGTGACAGGCCCTTGCGCTACCACTGTGTAATGTTTCCATTGTGAACCCAACACAAGGAGACACATAAAATGCAATTGTAACCTTAAAACTGCACCTCTATGTCATGTAATTTTTTTCTGCAAATGTAAAAGCATTTGAAGTATATTGCCTAACAATCTTGTTGGTTTGTAATGTTGTCTAACAATCTTCAGTTAGGGTCTAGGTGCGTGAGCTGGAATCTGGCTCAACGATCTGGCTGCAACGAATCTGGGACAGCAATCAAAGTGGAGGGTATATGACTTTTGGCCACTAAAAAAAACTAGCATTGGCTTCAAAATGCATCCTCTCGCCCTTGACCTAATGGAAGAGCAGCTAATATCTAGCTAAAAGATAACTCTTGTCGCTGCAGAACAGAGATTCAACAAGATGTTTGAGATCACAATCTGCACCCAGAAAAGGTTATTTTGCTACTTTTTCACACATTTTTATCTGTTGCAGCTTAGTCAATTTTAGTCCAAGATCTAGCTAGGCCCCTCCGATACAATGTTCTTCAAGATTTAGCTTGGAAGTAGCATGCAATCAAATATCCAACTGCTGTCGGTAAGATTTCTGGAAGCATATCACTTATATCCATTCCAAAACAAGTGTCATACTATTTGTTGAAGAAACTTTTCCAATTACTCCTTGTTACTGTAAGCACAGATGCGTCCCCGGAAGTCCGTTATCGAATAAAATCAGAGGCTCGCGGAGTCTTGCACCGTTCATGCTTTTTTTCCTTCCCGGAAACAGGAGATGATTTGCTTCCTTATTTCATTTTATACGCATGAAATCGTATATAAAGTAGCTTTACTAATCCCTGTAAGAGTGTAAACAATTAATCCTATTTGCACTCACCTCTTCTCTTGTGTGCAGGCATTATCAATGGGAGACTTCATGAATGCAGGAGTTGCCAACATTCATATCCGGAAGAAGAAGAAGTTCTGTTGCATGTTCTGCGACAAATCTTTTGACAGCTCCCAAGCGCTGGGAGGACACCAGAATGCCCACAAAAGCGAAAGATCCTCCTTAAGGCCCTGTGGCAGGTCTCAAGGATGTCCACCCAATTTCCACCCTTTTGTGGACTCTGCTGCATGCCAAGACCCCTCCTTCTACAATGCCATGGTGTGTAGTGCTGCTGGCTATTCGCATTCAGTCTTTGACGCAAATCTAGGGGCGTGTGGGTACCGAAATGGCCTTTATGAGCCTGAATATTCACCCAACCCTGCATTACCGTGTCTCGGTGGTGTCCCCCAGAGCCAGATCATGGCGGAAGGGCTCTGGAGGCAGAGAAGGACACCTGTTGAGAGTCCTTCATATGCATGGCAGTTTGGCGTCTTACCTGGAGCTTCATTTACTGCAGGTGCTCCCAGCTTGGTAACCAATAACAACGACATGTCTGCTCGTTTCAACTATCCTTCATTTACTGCAGGTGCTCCTAGCTTGGTAACCAACAATAACGACATGTCTGCTCCTTTCAACTATCCTTCATTTACTGCGAGTGCTCCCAGCTTGGTAAGAAAGAGAAACAGCGAGGTTGCTCTTTCTCCTACAAACAATGCTTGTTTAACTATTCGGGAGGACGATGAAGCGGAAATTGACTTGACCCTCAAGCTCTAGAAGAGCTCTTTTCCAGTCTGCTTTGCAGAACCACAAACATGCAGACTTGATCACCTAGCGGTCCTGTTTCATTTCCAAATCCACATGTTGTACTGTTGTGTTTTCCTGGAGAATGTTCTATGTTGTCTGACATGAATAAAGAGATTGGCCATTGAATTTTTGTGCCAAGTTTTGTTCCTAGACAAAAATTGTGAAAAGTATGCAGGTTGGCCCATGTTCCTAAAACTTCAGTTGAGTTGTCTGATTCTGATCCTTAGCTGAATTAAGGTGATGTATGTCTCTTTACATCAACTTCAGGAAATGATTTTCCATATATTACACAGCTTGGCAGTCTTGTGACTTTACACTAAGGAATTATTATAGTTGTATCAAACTCAGTCTATTAGCATACAAAATCAAAGGAGAGGATAACACACAATACACTGGCCAAAGAGGGCTGCACCATGAAAGAATTAGATCAGACATGGCAGAAAATTGGTTTTTGTGCTTCAATGGCTTTTGGAAAGCCAGTAGGAGTCATGTATATAAATGAAGAGATAATGTTAAGGATTCGGTTTCAGTAGTATGTACCGGAATTGGATAAGGTCACTATGGTGAGTGCATCAGGGTATATTCAAGAGGCCACTAAATGAGAGCCCAAACCTCTGACCGGAAGCATACATGAGTACGTGACATATTTGACGCTGTCCAAGAGCACAACCACGAATATCCGAGAAAGTGTTTTGGGTTCAATCCTGTTCTCCAAATCACTAACTTCTCTGGGATCGGCAAGTACAGAGACAACAATGGATGAAGGGGTCTTGTTACCTAGAAGAAAATCTCTCTCGGAATCTTTTCCCATGTATCCTTTAGTATCATTTGGGGTGGACCTTTTATCAGGAATAGGAAGGCTATTAAGAGCCCTTCTATTTCTTATTTGCCTGAGATGAGTAGAATTATATTGTGGACCTGCGGATCTGTTAGCCACTGACGAAGCAGGAACTACAGCTCCAGGATTAACCATTGGCGATATCTCAAACTGGAAAACTTCCGTACACATACCCGAATTCAGCATTGGTCCTGTCAGATCAAATACGAAGTCAGCATCAAAGAGAAGGAGACAGTAAAACGCTAAGCAGTCAAGTGGCTACTAATAATGCGCGGCGCTCAGTCTCTTGAGAAACAGAGGACTGTATCTCGGTGGCAAATAATCATCTAATTCAAAAATGGCAGAGAAATAAAGAAAGAAGCTCAAGCCCTTCCATACGGCATGCATAATTAGTTTGACTGATTCCACTTCCAATAATTATAAATACAGCATGCTGGACAATCATTATAAAGTATAGCCTTCTATCATGCAGGAGTCACCTGAAAATACAAAGAATCATATTCAGGAGAGAAAGAAAAGGTTTTTCACCTGCAAGGCCTTCCTGAAACCACTGCTGCAGCTTTCCTTCACCCATGGTAGCCTCCCCATGCTTAGGGGAGGTGTTCATTGTGCCAGATCCCAGAGCTTTTTGCGTTTCAGTTGGATGCCTATGTCTGTAACTCCTGACTTCAGAGTTTGTCAATCCAGGCGAAGAGTGTGAAACTAGTGCAGTACCCAACTTTTCATCATTCATATAAGATGCCACTGCTTTTTCGCTGGCCAAAACAGAATGAATGATCAAATTTCCATCGATTCTGACAAGCCTATCGTTCCTGGGCACATATAAAGAGGCCAAAAGGGGCTCGGTCGAATTTCCCAAGTTGGGAGGCCGTGGAGATTCAACAATCAAGGCATCTTTCTTTTCACCACTGCGACTTTTTTCATGATACGGGTTATTAGCATGATTACTTAACCTGCCATCAGATGCCGGTGCTATCATGAGATCTGAGCCATCCCTACGACCATTGATTGCGAAAATCCTATCTTTGTGCTGATTACGGATATGAGCCCCTGTTCCTTCATACCTGATATTCATTAGAGGGACGAGCGCACCGAACAAAAAGATAAAGAATAACAGACCCAAAAGACTAATGCTTGCAACCTTCTTGGTATTGCTCTTAAGTTTGCTTGGTTGTCGTGGTTTCAATCTCGGAATCGGAACCAACGGAACTTTTGAACCTTGATTTTTTATAGCGTAAGGAGGGTAAGGCGTCCATGGGTAAGGCATATGCGGATACATCCCTGGTGGAGGTGGATACATACCGCCACCAACTAGTTGTTGGCGTAAGCTCGTATTTTCAGCCACTACATACGAAATTCTATTGTTAAGATCGGTGATGGTTGAATACATCACCCTGATCTTGTCCTCAAGCTCCTCTATATACTGTTTCTTTCTCTGCCGAGAATGATGAGCACTTTCCCTATTCCTCATCATCCTGGCCTTTCTTTTCTCCTCATCCTCATTTCCCGAACTTACACACTTATCACGATTTGCACTAGCCTTCCTCAGCTTACTGATTCTTGGTTCAATCTTTCCTTCTCCAGACTCATTCCTTTTTGACAAACTGCGCTTCCCCAATACCTCCCCTGAAATCTCACAATCAACGGCACTTTTTGACCACACATCCCTATCAAAGCTACTCATGTTCTCCGGTGATGAATGATTCACAGCTTCAGATCCAACACCACTACTTTTAGATCCCTGCGACGACGCAGGCCCATTCCCCTCCTGAGAAGATGAATCATTCGAACCTTTACCGTCACTAACATTAGAACCGCTCACATTACCATTACCAAAAGCATTAACAACCGCGGGATCATCAGAAATCGCAGAGTTCGAACCCGGACCAATTCCGAAATCGAACCGATCGTAGGCAGCCAGAGCGGACTCGATTGTTTCAACCTGGAAATCGAAATCATCGACGCGTAACGACTCCGTGTCGGAAGGGAGCGACAGGTCATCGAGGTTGAATTCGAAGCTTCCATCTTCGTCATCGAAACCTAAATCAGCGAAGAAGGACAGAGGATCCAGGGTTGGGGGAATCGTGAAATCGTCGATTGGGGCATTCGGATCGGGAGGATCGATCGCACCAGCATTCGCCATTTTCTTTCTCTGTCTAGGGCTTGCTTGATCGCCGCGTAAGAATCTGTTATAGAGAATTTTGGAGAAGATGACGGTGACGAAGAAATAGTCACGGTCTAGTTTTTTTAACTAACTTCTTCCTGAAGCTTCGATTAGACCGGTTTTGATTATAAATTGGTTTGATTATGAACCAGAACTTGGTTCGAGTCGTTTTAGTGATTGGACCGAGCTGGATGGAATGATATTGACTAAAAGAGTTAGGTTATTGAACCAAATCAAGTCGAACCGATCTAACCTTCCAACCAGTACCGATTATTGTATGTTAGAATAAAATTATGAGATATTGAAAATCAGTATTGAGCATCATGGCGGTGGTGACGGTTTGTCATCGTCAAGTAACACATATAGTTAATAGTTAGATGTGTGAATATTTTTTTTTATATTTTGATTAGTAATTTAGTGTGTTCTCACCCTTTAACAATCAATAAAAGTAAAAAATTTCTCAAAATAATCAAAAGTCTAAAAGTCCCTAAAATGAAAATAATTTTAAAATTAAAAAAAATCAAATATCTTAAAAATACATTTATAAAATATTAACTAGAATA
>NQLW01000098.1:1064296-1077029 GCA_002312845.1 Kalanchoe fedtschenkoi
GAGAAAGTTCGTGTCTGGATTAGACAACTGAGCAAATTGATAATGAGGTTGGGTGAGAAGAATCATTACAACATTAAAAATACAATTAAAGAACAATTAATGATGATTTCAATTCTCATTTCTTTAAGCATTTTCTTCTGCTCAAATTGGCTTGAAGACTCATCACAAGTTATTAATTTATAAATCATCAGAATTTGAATGAAAGCTAATTTTCCATCCAATTTCACAATAGGGTTTCTGTTATTAACAGGGGCTTCTGATTTTCAACAATGAGATAATAATTTCAATATTTAAAATATGAACATTAGCAAAGAATAATCCAATCATATGTTTGATTTCTATGTCGTTTAAGGTTGTCAGGTTGAACATCAAGATTAAAAAAATGTCAGACACTCAAATATGAATAATCTTGTTTGCCATAATTAGAAACCACCGCAATTAACGTTGATATATGACTAATGATGCCACGTCATCATTTCGTATTGCGAGAGCGCATCAAGTAGTTTCACTTTTTCCATCACTTTTGTCCAGAAAAATAGCAATGATGGTGTTGATTGGCATGGTCGGTCAGAGTCAGTCCTCTGTCCTTCCCCTCCCATGGCTTCCTTTCTTTTTCTATTTATTATTTTTATTTTTATTTTTATCATTATTTCTATCTGACATGCTCTCTTTCACTTTACAGAAAGAAGAGAAGAAGAAGAAGAAGCAGGCACCAACTCTCTATTGATTCTCTCTCTCTTTCTCATTCTGGCTCAACCAATTCACCTTCTTCCTTTTCTGTCATCTCCACCCTCTTTCTGCCATCAACTCCTTCCATTTGCAATTACATTGTCTCACACCACACCTTCCCTGTTTGATTCTGGTGTTGCATTGTGCTGAGCTCCAACTCCATCTCTAGGTATAACCCAACTCCACACTCCACGATTCAATTTCAGCTATGTAATTTCAACTTAGGTATACATATACATATGCTTTTGTTGCTGGGGTGTTTAACTGTTTATTGATTTGATATGATGTGTGATGGATTTGGAGTGATGGGTTTTGTAAAAGGCTTCATCTTTATGGGTTTATAGAGCCGGGGTCTGGTGTTTGAGCTCTCAACGTGTTCTTCAATTCATGCTTTAGAAATTTCCAAGAAAGCATGACAGGTCCTGTAGAGCATGTTGAGAATATTAAGGGCTTAAGTTCCACGTCGCCCAAGCTCCAGAATGTGTTGTCAATTGATTTTGAGCATATATCCAACTGATTTTCATCCTATTAGAGCGGTTTTCGTATAAAGTTTCATGTGCTTTTGTGAGTGTATCCATCTAATCTTCATGATATCAGAGAAGATTTTTGCCGCACTTATGTGGCTTCCTGTTTAGTGAAAGGGACTTGTGTAGATGATATAAATTTGGGATTTGGAGATCACTGTTGGATTATGTTCAGTTTTGTTATGCACAGCTGCACAGCTGCCCAGCTCTCGGATTCTAACCTAAGCGGACCATGATCTGACCCAATCTGTTTTCTTCTATAATTACTGGAGCCTTTCGAACTGTTTATCTCCTGAGGCTCATGGCTTCGGATATCTGATTTGACGCAGCACTAACCATTTTGTTGATTTCTTGGCCTCTCTCATGTGAGATTTCTTTGATTTTGTCGCATTGGATAGAATCAGATGACGAGAATAAGTCCAGAGTTTGGAGGTGTGATGGAGGTGGAAGCCATATTGCCAGTTTCAGCTGATGTGAACTTTGCTGCTAAGTGCTTCCCCAAGTACCGGATCGGACCAGATAATCAAATATATGACGATGTAGCTCTGAAGGCCACAGGTCCATCTCTGAAGGAAGTCGTGGAGCATGAAAGCGAGCAGTTATACGCCCAGAACCAGCGTCTCTCGGTTCGAGACATGGCAAGCAAATTCGACAAGAATGTGGCTGCTGCCGCCAAGTTGGCTGATGAGGTTTCTGGCCTGAACTTTTACTGTCATATTTCGCTTCGTAAATACCACCATGACTTTTTTCAAGAGTTTGAGCGTAGATGAAGGACTTTGAAAGCAATCGCGCTTCTCCTGTAACTTTCTGTTATCTGAATGCTAGGCCAAGCTGAAGGAGGTACCTTCTTTGGAGGGACACGTTCTGCTGAAAAAGGTTAGAGACGCGTTGGAATCATTAAAGGGTCGTTTATCAGGTCGAAACAAGGAAGATGTACAGAAGGCTATATCTATGGTCAGTTCAAAAGTTCAAATGTATTACTTTTTGCGCCGGAGTCTGTTATACAATTTTTTCATTTTTGTCCGATAGATTCATAAAGATTGGTACATTAAGAACTTGTTATTTACTGAGACTAGATGAGATTTGTGCTGATAAAACATCGATTACCCTATCCAGTTCTCTGGAGATGGGAAAACAAGTATTCTCGTCATTTACTTTCAACTTCAGAAGGCTTAAATCATGTCCACATTGCGTAGGTGGAGGCTCTAGCAGTTCAGTTAACTCAGCGGGAAGGTGAACTGATTCAAGAGAAGTTTGAAGTGAAGAAATTAACTAACTTCCTCAAGCAGGTCATTTACTGTGATTTTGTCGATGCTTGATTGATCCTGGATTCATCCGGCCGAGATATCTGACCTTTCTCAAGCGTGGTTTCTGTCGAATTCATGATCTTTCTGGAAACTGTGACCTGGAGGCACTCACACTGTATGCTGCTTTGTTTTCCAGGCTTCAGAAGATGCAAAAAGATTAGTCAACCAGGAGAAGTCGTTCGCTTGTGCTGAGATTGAAAGTGCCAGAGCCGTTGTTCAGAGATTTTGGGAGGCTCTTGCAGAAGAAGAAAGAAATTCTCAGAAATCTGGAAAACAGGTTTGATATTCGATACATTTTTCATTCTCTCTTTTGAATTTGATATCTGGTGGAAAACTACCTTCTTATCTTTCCCGTTGCTTCAGGATACAAAAAAACTACTGGAGGAGGTCCAAGAGGGCAGAAGGATTAGAATGATGCATCAGCCAACCAAGGTGACTGAGAATGATCCGTACTCCGCTGTACTGATTTTTTTTGTTCCGGCTGATTCACGAAATGAATTGCAACGAACACGATGCATCATGTTATGCTCTGATACTATTGAGATTATGATGTGGTCCACTAAACTTTGAAGGTTATGGATATGGAGCATGAGCTTCGAGAACTTCGGATTCAGATTCGTGAGAAGTCTATATTTTCAGTTAAGCTTCAGAAAGAGGTTAGTCGTGCATCACACGTACTCATTGTTAAGCTTACAGAAAAAGAAAATGATAGACGTTGATCTTGGGAAATGTGGTCGGAAGAAAATGGCGTGGAAAGTTAGTGGGAAAATGATTTTTGCAAGGGAAAATAGGAGGAAAATTTTGTATTGCATGGATAATTCTTGTGTCCACTTGTTATTACATTTATTTTCACTCAGTTCCAATCCAAGCATTACCTGTTGGATTCTGACTTCTGATTCATGTGCCCAGCTAGCAATAAGCAAAAGAGCTGAGGAAAAGAGGTTTAATTTATTTGAGATAGAGGGATCGGAAACTTTAGGCTCACAGCTGCAAATACGGCCGTGCTCAGATAATGCTCCTGAGCTTTCCGAGTCAACAATTCAGTGGTATCGTGTCTCAGTTGATGGAAGCAAAAGAGAACCGATTTCAGGTACCCGTTGCTTTTTCTTGGGGGCCTTCAAGTTTGATATTCGATCGATTACGTTTCTAAGTTAGCTACTCATGATGCAAGACACATCGGCTGTTAGAATTCCTATGAGAAACGTACAGCAAAATGGGTTCAAAAATTTTCCGAAAACCAATTACAGTCTTTGACGTTAGCTGATAAGTTTTAGCCGTGAATATCATAAATCTGGTTATTTAACTTACGTTACTGAGTGGATTTTTCACGTTTTAAAATGTAACTATTTATCAGGTGCAAACAGACTTATTTATGCTCCAGAACCGTTGGATGTTGGGAAGATGTTGCAGGCTGAAGTTAATTCAAATGGTAGGAAAGTCACAGTGACCACAGATGCTCAGATCGAACAGGGTTGGTAGCAGTTTCTTCTTTTCTCGTTTCCCAATATATATATTTTTTTCCAAATCGGAAATCGACTGAAGTGTGACAATGAAGCTAGTTTTTTGTCGACAGCGTCAGGACTGGACAGTTATGTGGAAACGCTGCAGCGAAAATCTAATGCTGACTTCAATGTAAGACACCCTGTTCAATCTTCCAATCCTGGATGCTTATTTTGCCGTGTCTTCCATTTGGTCAAATTCGTTTGTGTCGGTCATCTTGGAGCATCAAATCTCACTTTCTGAAATGTTCTTTCCTTATCATGCGCTAAACAATTGAAGCTTCGTTTGCAGGTAGTTGTTTCTCAGATAAATGGGCAAGATCATCAATCGAATTCCGGTCACGTGCTTCATATCGGTAAAATGAGGATGAAGCTCAGTAAAGGATGGATAACAAGAGCCAGAGAATCTTACTCCTCTTCAATGCAGGTAACAGTGGCAATACACGATATCAATTCGCTCCTTCTATCCTCAATTTTCACCTCACATGTTTCTTTCTCGTGTTTATCCCGCCAACAGCTTTGTGGAGCTAGAGGCGGCGGAAATGCAGCCTCGAAAGCACTATTCTGGCAGGCAAGGAAGGGCCACTCATTCGTGCTGACATTTGAGTCGGAGCGAGAGAGAAACGCGGCCATCATACTCGCCAGGAAATACGCTCTAGACAGCAATGTAAGGATAATTCTTACGAGTGTATGACCCATGCAAGTTGCTGAAATGTTGTTCATGGCATTTTGCGATCTTGTTTGACAGGTGATCCTTGCTGGACCAGACGACCGATTATAGACCAAGTACCCCGACTGGTTCCCAGCTTTGCCCAAAATCCAGCATCTTTTACCAGGCTTGAGAATGGGAGTGGTGTGCATTTGTGTTTCGTTGCGTGGTGTGCGGCTTGATTGTGAAAAATCGATTTGTTTCTTCTCTGTGACTCAAATTTAGCTAATCTGGTTGCGTCCATGAGTGGATTGTAAAGCACGTCAATGGATCTCAACTGCTGATTGTTTCATTAGAAGATTCTTGCTGTATGAACATGAAGTCTATCTGAAGAAAAAAAGCTAGCTACACTAGCAATTAGCATTGATGTGCTTTACAAATGGGTGATCTTCCTTGCTTGCCAGAATAGTGTCTCTGCGAGTTATGTATTGGCAGATGTATCTGGTAGCCCAAAATTGCTTCGGAAGTTGGTGGCAGAAATGCAGATAGAGCAGTCAAAATGTCCCCCATCTTGCAGCACTGCCGCTAACTTCTGAAGCAATTCCGGATTGTTAGATCATTTGTCAATACACAACTGATATTCTAGAAGTCACGTCAGTCAAACTTACATCCATATAGCTACAGAACCAAAACTCCAGAAAGGGTAGAAGTATTTCTAGCCCGAAGATTTGTCCATATTTAATTATCAACGTCCATGGACACATCAAAACTCAATACCAGCCAAACACTAGTCAAGCTACTTGGGATATAAAAACAATTAGAAATAATGTCCAAGTTTGAGAACAAAAGAAAGTAATAAGAGGATAAAAGAGAGCTGACGGGCAGGGTGGTGAACACATGAGGAAACGATACGAGTAAACCAAAACGACGCCGTGTATACTTTCATTCGAAGCTCATCACAGTATGAGAGAATTGATGAATAAAACACCTTTCAAACAATGGCGATTTACAAAAGAGGTCAGCAGCCTCCAGAGACATTAAAGAAATGTAAGCAATTTAGTCAACAAACTTACAAAGGTGTTTGAGGTCTGTAATAGAGGCAACAAGAGGTGTTGCAAGCTTTGAGCTGAGCTAGTAATGGCGGTCCTGATATATGGGTCCGAATTCAGATCTCCAACTTTAATCATCATCTTCTGGGATATGGGAGTTCTGGTTGTTGGAGAAGTTTGTGACAGTGTCATCCGTATACAGCGGACGCAATGCTGACTGTGGCAAGCGGCTTTCAGCAAGGTACTGTTTCATTGTGATCATCTCCATCTTGTGTTTCCTCTTGACTTTTTCTAGTTGTTTCCTCAGTTGCTCATTTTCTTGCAGCACTTCCTTGTAATTTTCCTGCACAAACATCACATGTCTCAGTGGTATATGTACATAAACTATAAAGATTGCCAAGCAAAGAACTTTAGGATGTCCATTCGATTTTACCTCGGAAGCTGAAGCAGCTTGTTCTGCTTCTCTCAACCTAACAAGAACTTCACCAGCAGCATGAAGAGCCTCTGCTGTGTCTCTCAGTTGTATTTTTAGGCTCTTGTTTTCCTTCTTCAAAAACTCCCTCTCCTTTTCCCTCTCAGCTCTCTGGGATGAGAGTTCTGCAGCAATGTATTTAGCTGCACGAGAGCCATGACCCTTCTTGCCCGTTTTGGCGAATGCCCTCTGTACATCTGCTACCCCTACCATGATCCTCCTGTGCTTTTCAACCAATTCATTGTGTTTTTCTTGTAGTTCTGCATAATGTTCGACCATTCTACCATGGCCTAGAACAGCTCTTTGAACTACTTCATCAAGCTCTTCAGTGCACTTCTTCTCTAGTTTCAGTTCCATCTCAGCTTTCTCAGCACGCCTGCGGTAGGATTCGATGTCTACTCTGAGCTCATCAGTCAATAAAATCCACTCACTCTCAGTCTCCAACCATCTCTGCCTTTCTTTTTCCAGTTCCTCATTGTTGTTGACTTGAGGGCCCAAGTTACTTTTCCTTAGATGGATTGATCTTGATAATAAACTGGCTCGAAGTTTGTCAGTTGACATACGTGGGCTAGCCTCAGTAGAGGATTGCAGCTTGCTCTTAAAAGTTCCAATTTCTTTCAGAAGTTCTTCTTTTTCAGACGGGTCAAAGGATCGATTCCCTCCTTGCTCACAATCAGAGACTTCCTGCAGTTCTTTAGTTTCAAAGGTGTCATGGGGAATGTCCTGTTGCAGTAGTCAATTTGGCGAATAAGCACTCACGTTGAGCTGTAAGTGTGATTCGTTCTGTTAGCTGACAATTTTGATTCACTAAAAAACTTACCTGGCTAACAACTGTTCGAGATGAATTGTTACCAACTTCACCAAGTAGCACAATTTCATTCTTTGGCCCATCCAAAGAGAGAGTGTTTGCATCTCCTCTTTCCTTATTGTTCTTGTATTGCTCAACCTGCATTTCATACAACTAATGATCACGTGTCTAGAATTTGGCAGCACTCTCTCTGAAGTAGTTGGTTAAAAATTATAATCACCAGATGATTCAGCTGTTCTATTTGAGCAGCTTGTTCTCTGCAAACAATCTCAAGTTCATCTCTCCTCTTAATCACATCAGTTGTTGCATCATCTTCTGCACCCTGGTAGAACAAAAATCAAGAGACACAATTCAGTAAAGGAAGTAAACAACTAGAGTTTCTAGAAACTTGATGTAATATGTGGTACGTATAAACTCACGTCCTGCCATTGGCATGTTTGCAGAGTATGCTGCTCTTTAGTAACGGGTACAACGTTAAGACCATTATCAGCTTCGTTGGGGTTACCATTAGCTATTTTCCGGCATGAGATGCAAAGGTAAGAAGTGAATTTCTCGGCCGATCTCTTATCTGGTGAAGTCTGAGCAGAAGTATCCTCGTCATGGGCTGTGGAGGATTTGAGTGCCAAGTGCCCGAACGAAAAGGAAACAGTCGAGCTTTCTGAGGCTGAGTTCCGCTGGTGGGAATCAATAATCTGTAAGCCTCTGTGCAAGCTAGCAGCCAAGGTCTCTGTTGGTCCAGGAAATAGTTTGCTTGATTGCAGAGACGCTCGAATCTGATCACTCGGTTTAATTGATTGTTGTAAAACTCCTTGGTTAAACTGCAGACTCTCTGAGACATCACTTTTAAAGAAGTTTGATGAACTAGCTGAGAAGCTTTTTCTTTGGATATTTCTAATTCTTGGTGACTCAGAGAGTGGGGGGTCTTGTAGGACTGAGGATCTGGAACAGATTGACAAGCTACTACGGATTGCAGAACTCACAGTCTTTGAGGTTTCAAAGGCAGCCATGGCAGTTGGCAGATCCTTTGACTGAGGTTTCTTCATCTCGACCTCCTCAGTCTCACTATCTTCCGCACAACTTTCAAAATCATGAGTGAAATCTGCCTCGCAACTTATCTGTTCAGAGAGGGAATGACAGTGCCTTCTGCAGTCGAAGTACTCTGAGTTCTCATCAGCTGAACTCTGCAACTTATCTAACTGCATGTGTAATTCCTTTACATCATTCTCATCAATATTCAAGTCTTCCTCATGGTCAGCATCCATGCGAGGCAGTAATAAGGAACGATTGAGGCTCAATCTTAATTGATTCAAGCTGTTACGCACGCTATGCCCTCCAAAGGACCTAAAATTACTGTTGGACATACCATTACTTGACTTCGCTCTAATAAGCTCTTCCTGCCACAAAAAGAAATCAAACAATGTCAGCCCGATAATTTTAGTCAGTGATTGAAGCTGCATTCAAGACTAGTTTGATACCTTCAACTGACGAATCTGATCACTAAGGTCATTAACATCATCCTCAGTTATTTCGTTTATGACTGGGTCATTTTGAATTAGTTTTGCTCGTTGGCCAAACCGGAGAGTGCTCAAAGTTTCACGAATGCTTCTGCATTCAGAGAAGGAAAAAATTAGCATATAAAAAAGTATCTAAACTGATGTGACTTTGGCTTCTCTCTGTTACTATCCCTACATTATTAAAATAATTATTTACTGTGTCAATTGGCATCAAGTGCTCTAGCAATTCATGAAGCAGTCATCCATTTTACGATGAATATATATATAACAATATATGCCAAGATGCTAAACCGGGAGACAGTATTCACATTGCTTGTAAGCATCAGTGAACAACTGTACTATTAGTACATTAGTTCTACAACCAGCACAGTAGTGACATAGAAAGTCATACATAAAATGATTCAGTTTTGTGAAGCTATATATGAGAAGGTTGAGATTATTACTTGCGGTCTTGAGAGATGGTACAGATGACGCTTAATTTTGCATTTCCTCCAAGTGGTTCACGAAGTAATTGAGTCAAACAAGATCCTTCATAAGGAATATCTTCAGATTTTCTGGATTGAACTCCATTTGCAAGAATATTCACCAAGTACCTGCAAAAAAAAGTGGGTGAATTAGAATGATGTGCCAAAGATATGTGAAAATACGAAATAACTAGTACAGAATATAGGCTACGCTAGACTTTGGAATACTAAAGAAGTGATGTGATATCTAAGGAATGACCAATCCATTGAAAAGAAAATTAGATACCAAAAAAAAGTAAATGCTAGTTAGTTCTCTTGTCCCAAGATATTATTGACATCGTACCCAAGTTGCGACAATGACTTCTTTACTGCTTTGCCTTCCCTGACACATTGTCTAGAGACATCGTCTGACTTGCTGTTATCGAGTGCAGCAAGGTCGACAAGGGTAATCCTGCTTGTCTTCGAGCTGCTAAAGCAATTTGATGATATTCCCTACATAATCAACAAAAACCAATTGATAAATGCGGCCCCTCCTAGCAGTAAGCAGTTGAAGACTTACAGATAGGATATTCATAAAGTAAGACTTGAAGAGGGCCAATCATAACACACCTTGCACCAAGACTCAACAATGAAAGTAAACACAATATGTGATCTCGAGCTCTTTGAGTTGAGGCTTGTTGCTCCCACTCTTCTAGTAGAAAGACCCTACAGATTTTTTGAGGGCCAGTGTTACAATGTGAAAAAAAAAAGTGACAAAAGTTTTGCAGTGTTTTACCATACCTTGATCAAAATTTGGGTCACATCCTCATAGCTGCTTACATACTCTTCTGATAAATTCTCCACATAAATACCATTCTTGGTATCATCTCTTATCTGAAAGAATGAGAATCAATATAAATTGAAGTCTATAAATTTCAAAATGTCTACCCAAATAGACAAGAGGTAGAGATATTAACCTGTAAGTTTCTTTGAGTCGGATCAAGTAAATCACCAATTTGTTCATTGTAAATCTGTATCAGGAAATAATTTCACATCACCTCATTCAAGTAAATCCCCAATTCATTCATTGTAAATCTGTCACGTTGCTACCATTGGAGGTCAAGAGAAGAATACCTCAAGAAAAGAACAACGGCACTGATAATTCATCAGCTTTTCCTCTGAGCGTTCTTGAACCTTACCAATAATCAAATAAAGTCTATCATGATCACCATAATGTTGTGCTAGTACTACTATATTAAAGCTTACTGGCATATTAGCTACCTTCTGTATCTCAGAGAAAAGCATCTGAAAGAGGCGTGGAACAATGCCTTGGTGGCTACTAGGAGAGGGATCCTGCACCATGGCGCTAGGAGGACCCCACATAGTATAGGTCTTTCCACTTCCAGTCTATAACACCAGAAATAGCCATATCAACAAAAACCTATAAGCCACTTGTGTATATAAAATAAGCCTATTCAACTCTACCAATCATACCTGCCCAATTGATAAAATCGAAGTATTGTACCCATCCAACGCATTTTTAACCACAGGAACACCGACTGACTGAAAAATTTCTTCCTGTCATAAATTCAAGAAGAGCTTATTTCATGTGACCATATAACCATTTCTTTCCTATTCTGAAATTAGTTCCAGCAGCAGCAATTTCATCCAAAAGTCTTCAATAACAGATGATAAAACTTGGCTACCTCTATCTTCAATTCTTCACAAATACAGTTAGAATAGTCGAAAACAGCACAAATTGAGCACGAAAAGTTATCATTTCCTCTAAACTGAGCCTTTCGAGGAACTCAACCACTTCTAAATTCAAGTACTGAGGCACCTATACCACTTTAATTCAAATCTTGATCAGATTAAGCACACCAACCACACCTGATTTGCTGTCGAATCGAACACAGAATCAAAACCAAAGCTGCGATCCCCCACACACAGCGCATCCTCCGCTACCTTCTTGACATTCCTCTCCCCTTCCTTCTCGTGCGCATTATTAGGTCTAATCCTCACCACAACCTATCCATCCAACAAACAAAAACACACAACATTACAATCAAATCCAAAACCAACAATTCCAATCCAAATCAACCACCAGCACCATCACAGTACCTTCACATCCGGATCTGATGCTCGCGGCACACAGACCCTCACTTCAGCCTCCACAGCATCTCTCGCCGGTTTCTCAACCTTCATAACCACTCCTTTCTTCGACCCCGCGTCATCGTAGTCAGCGTAAATGTTCGGATCAGGAGGCGGAACATTCTCCGCGTCAGATCTAGGTTTCGAGCTCTGCTTCTTATTCTGCTGACGCTTGGCAGCATTCACTACCGATCTCTGCAGCAGGTTCCGGATCGAGGATGTCGAAATCGCTCCCAAAAACCGAGCCTCGGAGGGTTCGAGAACGCCGTTGGATTTCATGATTCGCGGTTGCGTTAAAGCTCTCGATTTGCGCAGAGAAGAAAAGAGGTTCAGATCGATGCAGAATTCACACAAGAATAAAAAAATTCAAATTCAAAATGAGGAAGGAGAACAGGAGAGTGGAGAGCGTTTAAGGGCTCCTCGCTTCCAATATGACCGTTGGAGTTATAATTTAAAATTCCGATTATGCCCTTCTTACCTTTACAGAACAATAATCAATAAAGTATTGTAACACAACTGTCCGTTACTAAATATAGTATTTCTGTCGCTAAAGATCATTAATTTGACCTAAATCTTGCAGTGCCAATAAATAATTTTTTTGGTGATTTTTTAGTTTTTTAATGGCTATTAATATAAAACATCCAATCCTGATTGTAAGAATTGTTAGTATGGTCTTTAAAGATTCGAATGAAGAAATCTGATTGTAAAAATGGTTAGAATCATCATGTTTATCACCGAGCCTCGATTGGAGCTTTGGTTATTATAGAATGAAAAACATGCTTATGGTGTTTTTGGTGACTCTGAATAGATGTGAGCAATCGTTATCCCAAAGTAGCAGCCGGTTGCTTAATATTTAAAAACTATCCCTCTTTGGAAAACTCCTCATTCGATGATTTTAGATATGTTGCGGATCCCAAATGGTCCTTCAATGCGGACTAATGATCAACAGTAGGTGAATGCTCGGTGAGCGAAGCTCAGTTGACCTCAAAGATCATTTATAGGTAATCAATCAATCACACAGACGAAGTGTTTGTTTTGTAGCACATATAATTTCTCAATGCATTCTCACCGGATGGTGATGCGTGAACATGTTACAGCTTATCTGCTTTTATGAAACATCATAACCTGTTCTTGTCGATACATTTTATTTGCTGCCTACGAAGAAGCATGTGGTGAGTGGCAACCAAGCTTTTGGTTTCAAAGGGATGAAAATATCGGGACCCCAGGGGGATATATTTTGAAGCCAGTCTCTTTCCATGAGTTTCTCAGTAATCTCAGATTGAAAAAGTCCTGGGGATATGGCTTTTTTTTTTTTCATGACGGCAAAGATAGAAAGAAAAGAAAATGAAAAAACAAGCCCCGGCTCAGCCAAGGGTAGGAGTGTAAGAATAAATCGATGAACCGATAAATCGAATCGAATCAAACTGAACCGATCAGTTTGGTTCGGTTTTGTTATTTAATGAGCGGTTTCAATTTAACTTAGGAAGAAAACCGATCGGTTCGGTTCAGTTCAAAAATTTTAATTACAAATCGAACCGAATTGAACCGAATCATTAAAATACATATATGATTCTTACCTCAACCAAAA